>WAAF01008341.1:36115-66192 GCA_013400475.1 Tricholaema leucomelas
CCCTGCCTATGGCAGGGGGTTGGAGCTGGATGATCCTTGAGGTCCCTTCCAACCTAAACCATTCTGTGATTCTATGATTCTGTTGGTGAGCCCATTCCAGGAACTAAACATTATCAGAGTTTTCACAATCTTCCATTAAATAGGAAGTAGTGTACTATTAAGTCCTGGGGTGGGGAAGAGGGGAAGATTTTTCATTAAATTTCACATCAGACCTCCATTGTCTACATGGTGCACTGACTACATATTGCATATTATGGCATGAATCATATTATATAATATTTGATATTATGAGATGATAACAGAAATATAAATTTACAGAAAGGGAATCAACTCTTTTAATCAATAAAAATAAAATCTGGTTCATCTCAACATTTGTATCACACTGTGGTGCCGGTGTGATAGTTGAGATGTCCATGACCACGCATTTAAGTAACTGAGCTCCTTTTCAATTAAAGGACATTAAAAACATTAGTGGATTTTCCCAGCATTGTGGATTTCCCCAGTAATTTTAAATGTTGAAAAGCATTGTGCCTTCACCAGACTATAAAGCAAACCACTGATGTCTTCATTTGTCTATTAGCCCAAGGTTATGAGGATCTCAGAGAGTGGTATTTTGCTGTCAACACTCAAGAAGGATAATTTCAAAAAGTTTTTTAAAACAAAGGCAAGACTGGAAGAACCATGACAGAGCAACTACACAGACTGATAAAATCATAAACACACTATCAGAGATAAATTTAAAATTTAAATTCAAGGTTCCTCTCCTGAAATCATGAGGAAAATTTTCCATGTTACTAATCCGACTAACCCTAAATAAAGGACATCTGAAGCCAGGAAATACTGCTGCTTGTGTTGCATTTATTTCCAGTTATATAAACTTGAAAGTTGAATCCTTACAAAAACAGCTGTGTAAGTCACAAGCCTCCTTCACAGCTTGTTTCATTATGCTGAAGATTTTTACCTTGTCATTAACTACAAAAAACCAACCAACCAACCAAACAAAAACAAAGAGAGAGAAAGAAATAAAGAATGAAGAACACTTAAAGATTGGGACTTTTATTCACTGTACCTGAACAAAGCTGAAAAAAAATATTTACATATTGCTTATCTCCCTAGGGTTATAGTGACAGCCAATAAAATAACTCTGGGCATCTAGGTGGAATATGGCAATCAGGTTCAAAACAAGCAGAAAACAGCAGTGCTTTGCACAGAGCCATGTAATTCAACATCAAAAAAAATTATGGAGGGTAAACCTGAGGAGTAAATGGATCATGTCTTCAAAATGTGAGCTCCATTTGATTATTAAATAGAACTCACATTCCGCAGAGGATATCTTCTGAGATGAAAATAGTGGAGGTGTGGAGTACAATGCAGACACTTATTTGCCTTCTGTTACGCCATCTCCTTTTGGCCACTGCTGTAGACAGGCACCTGGGATAAATTAATTTTCGGTTTTGACCCAATTTGGCAGCTTTATGGCTTCCCATTTATTCACTAAGAAAGAAATATGCAGTTTTGAAATTCATACTCTTTTGACATTGAGTATACTCCACGCTTTCGTTTTTGTAAGACTTCTGCTGGAGGGGAAGAGAACAAATTACTTTTTTAGTATTTTTTTTTTAATCTTGTATATATGTTCCTCAGGACATAAATTAGTTAGTAGGATAATTAATAAATTGCTATAAGACTATTGCCTTTTGTGAAATTCAGTGGGGTTTCCGATATTCTGTGAAAAAAAAAGATAATGACACCTAGTAGATCACAATTTTAAACCTTACTTCTAGGATTAGGTAAGTTACATTAAAAAAAATTACAGAGAGAGAACAAGTTTACATATATGTGCAAAATTTTCATGTCTTTTATGAAATTTATGGAGGAAATTAATTTACAGGTAACTAAGTATGATTTCACATATGTGCATTTTTTATTAAAGCTGAAACTAATTATCTAAGTGGTTTATAAATTACTTTTCTAGGCCACCATGCAAAACCAGCAACCAAGAAAGAAAATATATAAATCCCAGACAGAGATCATTGTATGCACTTTTCCACAGTTCTTGCTTCATTTAAAAAAATAAATCAAAATAAACTTCAAAAGAATAAATTAGTTTAAACTACAGTTCAGACTATCCAAAGCCTTTGTAGCGCCAGTCAGGTGTTAAGAGGAAAGGTTAGATCCTTCTTACCTACTGTCCCATCTTGCAGCATACTCTATCATGTTTCCAGTTCCCTAGAATAATCATTACATGCACAGGACAAGTCAGAGCACCACCATGCCTTGTCATAGTACTCAGTGCTGAAGAAAACCAAAACCAAAAATAAACAAAACAAGAAAAAAATAAAATTAAAAAGTATACACTGTCAGTCTCAAAATCTCTCAAGTAGCCATCTTCTGGGGATGCAAAACCAGATCAATATTCTCGTTAACTAACTATCATATAGAGTTAACTATTCGTTTTTATCAATATCACAACATCCCAAATACTTCAATGCAGAATTAAATGGCAGTGAAGAGATGCCCATGGAATTGTGCTTAAAAGTCTCCATCTTTATATTTCATTTTTAACAGTAATAATCCCCAAAGAAATCTGAGATATCATTGTTTGCTTTAATAGGCTTCCTGAGAATTAGATTAGGAAATACAAAGGAAAATTGAATAAATCTGAATTATTCAGAGCCTTGACAGTAATCTTGGAAAAAATCCAAGGACACAAATTACTAGCTAGTATGCTTAAGTCACATATATGAGAATAGGAATGCATTTTTGCAGTTGTGAGCTTCAGCACCGTATCAACCATGGAGTTAATTTTCTCTTTGAAAACCTAGATGCTCAGCGCTTGTCACAAAATCAGTATCAGTTTTGTGGTCTTCTGAGCGTACTTTTAGTCTAATTCTAAGATCTCAGTGGGATCATGAACATAAGTAAATGGAATTGATTCTCTGAATCATAGAATGACCATAGAACCATAGGCTCATAGAATGAGCTGCGTTGGAAGGGACCTCTGGGAGTCATCTAGTTCAAAACCCCTGCAGTAAGAAGGCACATCCCCAAACAGATTAGGTTGCTCAAAGGCCCATCAAGCCTGCCCTGGATGGGGTCCCTGGATGGGGCCTCCACCACCTCCTTCAGCAACACGTTCCAGTGTTCCACCACATTCAGAATAAATAACTCTTTCCTAATGTCCAATCTAAAACCATTACTCCTTGTCCTAGTGCTACACACCCTTGTAAACAGTCCCTCTGCAGCTTTCTTGTAGGCCACTATAAGAGCCTTCTTTTCTTCAGGCTCAACAACCCCAACTTTCTCAGCCTGTGTTCATAGGAGAGGTACTCCAACTTTCTGAACCTGTTTGTGGCCCTTCTCTGGACCCACCAGCCAGACCCACCTATGTCTACCAAGGAAGGAAGGAGACCAGTGTATCTGAGCTGGGACCTGCTGGCCAAGCCAAAAGGGAAGAAGGAGCTGCACAGGCAATAGAAGCAGGGATGGATGTCTTGAGAAGAGTAACAATACACTGCCTGATTGTGTAGAGATGAGGTCAGGAAGGTCAGTGATGTCCTGGGCTGTGGTTAGTAGGTTAGGAGACTGAGGGAGCTGGGGCTCTTTAGCTTGGAGAAGAGAAAACAGAGAGGTGACCTCATCAATGTTTATAAATATGTAAAGGGCAAATGCCAAGAGAAGGGAGTCAAGCTCTGCTTGGTGATGTCCAATGACAGGATAAGGGCTGATGGGTGAAAGCTGAGGCACAGGAAGTTCCATGGAAACATGAGGAAAATGTATTCACTGTGAGGGTGACAGAACACTGGAACAGACCGCCCAGGGTGGGCGGTGGAGCCTCCCTCTCTGGAGAGATTCAACACCCACCTGAATGTGTTCCCGTGTGGTTTGGTATAGGTGATCCTGCCCTGGCAGGGGGGTTGGACTGGATGATCTTTTGAGGTCCCTTTCAGCCCATAACATTCTGTGATTCTGTGAAGGCCAGGGCATGGCTGGAGCTGAGTTTGACAAGGGATGTGAAGAATAAGAAGAATGGCTTCTATAGGTACGAAGAAAAGGAGGAAAGCGTAAAAAGAAAGGTTAGGGAAAACACACTCTCTCTGAAGAGAAACAATGGTGAACTAGTGAATAGTAACAGCAGATGAGGAGAAGGCTAAGGTTCTCAACAAAGGTTTTTCCTCTGTCTTCGCTCACAACATCTTTCTCAACATCTCCCAAGTTAAAAAAACACAAGGTGGAGAAAAGTGCACAAAGTACCCTCTCTCTGTATATGAAGGTCCCCATTTGTGACCTCCTGAGGAATCTGAACATACATGAGTCAATGGGATCAGATGAGATGTATTCTAGAGTCCTGAGAGAACTGGCTAATGTAGCCATCAGGCTACTCCTCATAATATTTAAAAAGTTGAAGCAGTCAGGTAAAGTCCCTGGTGACTGGAAGAAAAGAAGTGTTACACACATTTTTTTAACAGGACAGAAAGCAGGACACTGGAACTAACAACCTGTCAGCCTCTCTTCTGTGGCTGGGAAAGTCATGGAGCAGATTCTCCTATAAGCTCTGAGAAGGCACATGGAAGATGAGGAGGTGTCCAAAGACAGCCAGCATAGCTTCATTAACAGCGAGTCCTGTCTGATGAGCCTAGCGGGCTTTCCATCAGTGGACAAGAAGTGACTTATGGTTGTCATCTATCTGGCCTTTGATACAGCCTCCAACTATATCCTACTTGCCTTGTTGTAGAGATACAGATTTGACAGATGGACTGTTCAGTGGATAAGGAATTGACTGAATGGTCAATGGCTTGAAGTCCAGATGGAGACTACTGACAAGTGCTGTCCCTGAGGGGTCTGTACAGGTACTGGTAGTGTTTAATATTTTTATCACTGATATAGACAGTGGGATATAGTGCACCATCACCTAGTCTCCAGATGACACTAAGCTGAGAGGTACTGTCAATATGCTAGAGGGACAGCATGTCACCCAGAGGGACCTGGACAGGCTGGAGTGCTGGGCTCAGGTGATTCTCATCAGGTTCAACAAGAGCAAGTGCAGGGTACTGTACCTGGGCTAGAACAGTTTTCATTACCAATACAGGCTAGGGGGGAGGAGGTGATAGAAAGCAGCCCTGAGTAAAAGGACTTGGGAGTTCTGATGGATGAAACTGGAAATGAGCAGACAGTGTGCACCTGCAGCCCAAAAGGCAAATCACATCCTGGGTTGCATCAAAAGATTCATTGCCAGCAGATCGAGTGAGCCAATTCTGCTGTTTCTCTCTGCTCTGATAAGACATATCTGGAGCCCTCAATACAAGAAAGACATGGACCTAATGGAGCAGGTCCAGAGGAGGGCCACAGAAATGATCACAGGGTTGGATGGAGCACCTCTGCTATAAAGCCAGGCTAAGGGAGCTGAGGTTGTGCAGCCTGGTGAAGAGAAGGCCCTGGGGATACCTAATAGCAACCTTCCAGTACCTGAAGGAGGCCTACAAGAAGCATAGAGGGACACTGTTTACTAAGGCCTGTAGTGATAGGACTAGGGGATATGGTTTTAAATTAGAGAAGAGTCAATTTAGATTGGATGTTAGGAGCAGGTTCTTTACTATGAGGGTGGTAGAACACTGGAACACTGCCCAGGAAGGTGGTTGGAGCTCCTTCCCTGGAGACATTCAATGTGAGGCTGTGACGGATTATGTAAAATTAATATTCTGTATTATTTTTTATATCCAGGCAATGATTGTTAATAACTATGAAAACTGTTTATTAATATTAAAACTCACCAGAAAACTTATTCACAAGGTTCAAAACACACAGTTTGGAAATTTATACACATGGGGCACAGGCAAAACTAGAGCACTTATTCCTTAAAGTGGCAAATGCAAAGACTGTACTGGAAGAGGCTTTTAAGTATTGACTCACATAGTATAAATCAGACAGTACCCAAAGCACGTGGAGGGGTTGCCGCTGGAGTTTCACAGGCTCTTTTCTCAGGAAGCTGGGAGTCTATAGCGTAGCCTCTGACCTGGTTTCTCTGGATGTTCTGTGTATCTCCAGGACTTCCCGTCCTGACAGGAGGCTTGCAGAGGGGCAGGCAGAATGCAATGCAGTGTGCAATCTCAGCACAATGTCATGCTGGCTATGCAGGCCGATTGCACACAGGCATTTAGAGCCTGTTCCTGCTTAGCTCTCCAGGCAAATTCAGGATGCAAAATGAGGCAGCAGCAGCCCTGTGCTACCTGCTTATCACTTTTGCCAATATCCAAACTCAGACTAATGGGGCACTGGACAAAGATTAGCCAATCAGAATGGCACTTTGCCAGGCTTCACCATATTAGGCAAAGTCAGGGCTTTCGCCCTCCCCTCCCACAGTTGCTTCCCCCAGCACAGAAGGAGGATCAGGGGAACAAGTCTGGGCAAGCCAGGGCATGGATAAGCCCATGTTTGCCTTATCAGGCCTACCACCACAGGGCTCAGCAGGGTTCTGGACAACCTGATCTAGTGGAGGATGTTCCTGCTTTTGCAGTGGGGTTGGACTAGGTGATCTATGGAGGTTCCTTCCAACCCAAAACATTCTGTGACTCGCTGCGACTAGCATTCTGGGCTGCAACAGAACTCTGTGAGCTCAAGTCCAAATTTTTCTCCACCACTATCCTTCAGTCTTTTTACATAGGGTTGCCCTCACTGACATCCTCTCCCAGTCTATACTGATAAGGAGGATTGTCTCAGTCCATGTGCAGGACTTTGTACTTGGCCTATTTGAACCTCATGAGATTCACCTGGGCCCACGTCACCAGCTTGTCCAGGTACACTTTCGTAAGGTATGATACTGGTACTATTACAGAAAATATTTATCTTCTCAGACTTAGAATAGAATAGAATAGAATAGAATAGAATAGAATAGAATCAACCAGGTTGGAAGAGACCTCCAAGATCATCCAGTCCAACCTTTCACCCAGCCCTATCCAGTCAACTAGACCATGGCACCAAGTGCCCCATCCAGTCTTTTCCTGAACACCCCCAGGGACGGTGACTCCACCATCTCCCTGGGCAGCCCATTCCAATGGCAAATCACTCTCTCTGTGAAGAACTTCCTCCTAACATCCAAACTATACTTCCCTCGGCACAACTTGAGGCTGTGTCCCCTTGTTCTGTTGCTGGTTGCCTGGGAGAAGAGACCAACCCCCACCTGGCTACAACCTCCCTTCAGGTAGTTGTAGACTTGAGACAGCTTCAAGCAAGATATGATTAAATATTCAGATTATTGTCAAGAAAGAACTGTTCCAATCTCCCATTTGTTTCTTTGAAAACATATTCATAGAAGAAAAAAAAAAACACCACAAAACAAAACCCCAATTGCACTTGTCAGTGTTTTCAGCACTGCACAATCTTTTTTTTCCACAAAAAGGGGAACTATATACTGCCACAGGGGCCTGATATTTTAGAATAATAAAAAAGTAACTCTTAAGCTCAAGGCGCTGCTTTATTCATCACTGACAAGAATAACAAGTGGTGAGTAATGACTCTTTTTTTTTCTAATTCATTCACTCACTTTCCAGACCTCTCTTTTTAGCTATCAAACTTGCAATACCATCTGCTTTCAGCCTTCGGTGACTGAAGTTGCCTCTAGCTGAGACCAAAGTCATGAATATTTAACACCTGCAAATAAGAAGCAGTAGCTCTCTCACAACCAGCACCTAAGCTTAGAAGACATCTGAAAACCTGCATCTGCATTCTCCATCTCCAGACACACTCAAGTACCTCTGTGGCAAATTCAGTAAACACACAAGCAGATTGCAGCTTCACCCTGAGTCACACACGTCAGGGTAAAGGTCCATGGTCGGTAGCTTCTGGTTTAGAATATGCTTACCTTTTCTGCTTATTATCTTCTCCCATACAACTCTTTGCAGGATGCTGATGGTGAGGACAGATAAGTGGGAAAGAAAAGGAAGGGATGTTTCCATTTCTTCTGTTTCTTAGCCTCCCTCCTAAAAAAGCACCACTGACGACAGCACCATGGAGGAATCTAGCAAGCAAACATCACAGGTTGAGAAATTACAACACTTAAAACTGTGGCCATTGTGCCAGATTATTTCTTGATCCTGCTTAATAGGTACAGCCTTTGATTCCAGTCTGAGAGAAAAGGCTGAAACAAACAGGATAAGAGACAGGAGAAAAATACTTGACTAATTTCATTCTTTGAAATTTTATTCAATACTATATTTTATTTATTTGTTGATAGCCTGACATATTAATTATGCTAAATCTATTTATAATAAAATTATGCAAATGTGAGTAAACTAAAAAGCTAAAGGATTGGGCAAAGATAAAATATGGTACAAGTATATGAATCTCTCCCAACAAGACCTTTTAAAAAGGTCTTCCTTTTTGCACAGCACCTCTTGTAAGAACAACAAAGAAAGTGACACAGCTGTATCTCTTCATTCTAATTTCAATTTCTGACCTCTTTTCACTACTGCTGTTAAAAAATTCCCTATCTGTAACTTATTTTTCCCCCACTCCATTTCTAGGCAAATTATGGATATTTTCCCATGTAGGCATAGAAATTATTTGTTCTAGGGAATGATCTTGTAACATAAATATTAACTTTGGAAAAAGAGTAAGAAATTCTATATGAGATTCTCTAACAGTTTAAAATGCATAGTTCAATATAGCACAAGCTTGATGGTGATGCTTCATCTGACAGTTTTGATGGAGTAAGTTATTCACATAACTTACTCCATCAGACAGTGACCTTTTGGAAATAATATGCAAAACGCAGGCCATACTCTATACACCTCTTCTCTCACCTCTGTTAATGAGGTGTATCAGTGTTTTCTTAACAGCTCATCTGCAGCAGTTGAGAAACAGTTTCTGAGTCTGCACAGCAAAGGCAGGAAGAAATCTGGGTAATATTTATGAAGAGAAAATCTAAATCATTTTAGCTTGAACTACAGACTTCTTTAACTAAAACTATACATCGTGGCTACACAAAATCTTCTGTGGTGAGATATGTAGAAACAAATGCAAAAATAGCTTCATACAGTGTTCTTCTTGAAGTAGGCAAAGACATTTTACTGCTCAGTAGAAACTGTTCATCTGGAGTTTTTAAAGACTTAGTGGTAAATAATTATCTTGCCTCAGCTTTAAATTGCAGTTTAAGGTCCAAGATAATTAACACAAAGTGGAGGAAAATGACCATCCTTTCCTAAAAAATTCTTAAATCATGGCATTTAAAATTCAGTGAATTTTGTAAACACTCTGAATTAATACATCCCAAAGGCCTGACCCAGCTGCTTCTGTAATTGGGAGTTTTCGCATCTTTTTGTTTCTCCAAATGTTGTAAGGAAGTATGTGACGGTGTAGTGATGACTTTAAAACATTGTTGATTTGTTGCTGTGAATGTCGTACTTGCTATTAGTAATAGTTATTTTTCTTTAAACTATTTATTTATAACTGTGTAGAATTTCACCAGGCTTTGTCATCAAGGGCTAAAACTTTCAGGCTCATCAGCTACTTTATGCCAGTTCTAGCAAGTTTAAATGTTTATTTAATCACTTACAGTAGACATTTCCCCCCACTCCTCCACAGAACTATCTGCCTCTGTAATAAACTAAACCGAGTAGGAAAGGGTTTTCATTTCCTTGCTGATTCTGATATTGTTTCAGATCCCACATGTCTGCTTTATCCTAATCCCCATGTGATAGGCTTTTAGTAAAGGCGGTTACCAAGGTTAGAACATCATTTGTCAAAATGAGAATAAAATTTCTTAGCACCGAAAAACTACATATATTACAGGCTACCACATTACGTTACAATCCCCATGTGACAGGCTTTTAGTAAAGGTAGTTGCAAGGCTAGAACAGCATTTGTCAAAATGAGAATAAAATTTCTTAGCACTGAAAAAACTAAACACATTACAGGCTAGCACATTATGCTAGAATCCCCATATGCTAGGCTTTTAGTAAAGGTGGTTACCAAGGCTGGCACAGCATTTGTTAAAATGAGAATAAAATTTCCTAGGAATGATAAAACCAGATGCGTTACAGACTACAACGTTATGCTCAGACTCCCAGTGCAAAGAAGGTGGGGGAGGGATAAACATAACATAGGGAATATTTCCTACATTGTCTTATTTTGAAACCAAGTTTGTTCACTTATTTTTATAGTTACAAGGGGAGTGGGTTTTCTCATATAACACTTTCACTGTCAAAATTCTGAGACTGCCATCATATTTGCAATGATTTTTCTTCACCAGGCACCAAGAAATACATTGCTTGTCCTTACCAGGATTGATGAAACATTTTCACTGCTGTTTTTATGGGTACAAATTTGGTCTCCTGTGCACCGCAGTGCATGAAATAAAAGAATAAAGTCTTTTTTTTTTATTTTTGGTTTCCTAAGTTTTACAATAGCAGGATGCAGTTAGTCCTATACTGAGGAATTACTACGACACAATAAAAATGAAAACTATGGAATTGTTCCTTGAAATTTTTTAATGCTGTTAATTTTATCTAAACCTAGATAAAATCTTGTTCATTAATTTGTTCAGACAAGGCCTAACTATGGAGGTAGGATCTACAGAGATACCTCAAAAACACACGAAGTTGATTGCACTTCCATAATTCTCAGCTCATATTTATCCTTGCATAGGTACATCTTTGTAAGAATGTTAATGTTTTCTGACAGTAACTCGAGGGTTTTGTTTTGTTTGGGGTTTTTAGCTGTCATTTTGTTTGTTTGTGTGTTTTGCTCAACTGTGGAACTTTTGTCATTTTTTTTTAATTTAAAAAACTTGTGTTTTTTAAAGTCAGAATCTCCTTATAATGTGGGTCTTTTCACATCACTAGTATTCTGGCATGCTCAGTTTCTGGAAAAAAATCTATTCTTGCTGCCTGAACATGCCATCTGTATTCTTTTAGAGCTTGCAAGAGCTTCAATGTCATACTAATGAAAGGAAACTTCATCCCAGCTGTGACAGCAGCAAAAATCACCTGTAAGACATACATCAGCAAGTGGTGTCTTAGCGTTACTCTGCAGATGTCAGTAAAATCCAGCTAGATAATTTTGCCCATTTTTGTTGCTCTTGATATTTTATTGAGGTAATCAAACAAAACAACAAAAAAAGCAAACCAAACAAATAAACAAGTAAACAGTGAGAAAACCTGGAACAATTAAGTATGATCTATTAGCAACAAACAAAATCTCCTTTAAGATCACAATAAAGAGACAAAACGTGAAGAAAGAGCTGCTTGCCATTTGTCTTCATTTCTTCTGTTGCAGCCTGACTGCACAACATCAACATCAACACAAGGCGAATTTGCAGTTTACCACCTTGATACATCATGTGTATGAAACATATGCAGACGGCATGTAACATATACCCAATACACTTATCTGTCTAAAAGAAAGATAAAACTGAATGCTTCCTTTTAATATTACATGAATTATTAATCAATTTAAGATGTAAAATGCTTCCTTTCTTTTGAAAGCAAAGATCACATTAATAATGTCAGAACAGTTTAAAGCTAATTGTTGGTAGTTGTCCCACCTTAATTGAAATAGTAACTTTGTAATACATAGACAAGCTACATCAGTAGAAATATCAATCATCAATTTCAAGTTCCTTTTTTTCTATCTTACACTTAAAAATACTTTTGCTAGTTGTAAAAATACACTTTGATCTGCACATCTTTTTTCCCTTTTCTATTTCTCAACAATATAAGATTAAGTAATGTATGGGGTTCTTTTTAATGAGACTAGAAAGTTATTAAAGTGAATATGATCTGAAAGAATAAAATAGAGTGGCTAGGGTTGCACAGACTATATTACCATTCCTAAGTATGAATTCTTACGTCTGTAACTCACTGCTTTAGAAATATACTGATGATATAAACTATGTGTATGTCCCATCCTACATAGTATGCTTATCTATATTTTCAAAAATCATGGTCCACCACAAAGTACATCCTGTAGTTTACAGTACCTTGACAGACATTTACAAAAGACATTTTCTTTGGCTGCATCTTTTTCTTTTTTAGCTTACAAACTATTGACATCACCAGACTAAGGCCAGAAGACTATTGCTAAGGCTCTCTCAATGGAGGTGTTCATATGGAATGATATTTAGTTTCTGAGTAAATAATTAATATAATCTTTACATAAGTAAAGCATACATATAAATATTACACAGACAAGAAAAGTGTCATAACTATCAATTATTTGACTGGCAAAAATTATTCCTTACGTTGTTTTGTATGAGTCCCCAAATGCCTTTGAATGTTATCCCTTCCCACAGTTATTACTTGTATTTAGATTTCAGATTTATTATAAGCTCACAAAAGGGCCTGTGAAAGATGATGACACTTGGCTTTAAAACATGAGCTTCTATCACTTCACTTCCTTTTAACTAATTCATCATTTCTTTGTCATTCATATTATTTGCATGATAAAAGAGCAGCAAAATGTTTACATCAGATATTAAAAAATAAACATAACAGATTATTACTTTTTGCAGTACCAGAAGTTGCCCATAAAAGCAAATTGTTAATAAAAGAGTTTTAAATTAAATTGGCTAGCATGTCATAGAATAGCTGAGTCTCTTTAAAAACTGAAGTACAAGTGAAATATACCAGATCCAAAGAAAAAGAAGGGGCATGTGCCAATGAGACCTCACTGTTGTTGCTTACCTGAAAGCTGAATATACAGATATTTTCACTATTTTCTCACAAATAATGCATCTAATTTATAAAAGTTGTTACAATGATATAAATTTGATTAAAACTGCCAGGATTTATTACAAGTTTTATTTTATTTTAATGTTATTTCATTGTTTTCAGAGATTCTCTTTCATAATCTTGTATTTGCAACTAACTTCATAGCACTCATTTGACAAGTTGAGCGGTTATACTTCTGCAGTAACTAGGTTGCCAGGGCATTGTGCCGGCCTGCAAGAGCACATTCATCAACTTATGAGCAAGATCAGCAGAGGGGAGGCAGATACATTTCTTGAGGTCATCTCTGCTACCCTTCTATCACTCTCCATTCTACACAATTTATTAAAGTACTCAGTGGAATTTTTTTTTTCCCTTCATGGACCATTCCATTTTCTCAGTTTGGATTCATAAGTCAGGTGAATTTTCTCTTCTTATCTCTTCTCTGAGCTTTGTTTCCAGGATTCTGTTTAGCATTAAGGATTCTTTGCAGTTTTTTTTTTTCTGAATACACACTATTCACAACGAATTATATTGCATAATTGTGGTCAAAAAAGACACAGGGTATTCCTGTGCATGACCTGTGCACTGCACACAGTATTAATGTATTTACACAAATATTACAGTACTTGTATGACTTCTAGGAAACTGTTGCATTGAATATTAATGTGCATCATAGCATTTTTCTTCTACAGATAAAAATACTTCATTAATGAATTGCAGAGCTTACCTTTTTCTGCAAACAGTCACAAAACACTAAAAGTGACCAGTGCAAAACATCAGCATAACAGGTTAACACATAGCAATCACATATTCAGTGCCCTATGCCACCTCTTCGAACACCACCCTGAGCCTCTGAACAAATCAATCAGGAAATTGTGCATGCAGTAGCCCTCTGGCCAGTTTGGACAGGACAAAACATTACAAATACGCTCTACATTGCAGATGGGAAGAATGGTCTCACATGGAGCCTTTGGCAAAAATAAAATCAGAGGAGATACAAGGTTGACATCTAGGGTTTTGGAGTAGAAGGTACAAAGGAGTTGAGGCTGGATGGTATGAATAGCAGCAGATTAAATCTCAACCAATGACAACTAGCCAAATCTACTGAATAAACAAAATTGCTGTAAAGCACCATTTTCTTCACACTGGGATGGTATTTTAACAATTACATCACTATTTACTTTTAAAAAATACCAGAATATATACTGGCTTTGGACTTTATTGTGGCATAATGTTCTTCCACTTTTTGAAGAACTTTTGAACAGCTCTTTATAAACCCATGCCAAGTGTTTCACTGGCAGGTGAACACTACCATTCTCATGAGCTCAAAGGGGCAGAGAGCAGCTGTCATTGATTCTCTATGAATCTACTATCTACTAACAGTTCAGTCTACTAATAAATACTATTTACTAACAATTCAGTCCAAGCTACTAACAAAGATGAGACTGAAAATATTTATACACTAGTGGATAAGAGGTACATGAATATCATCTGCTACAAGGACATGAAGTATGCAACTTCATCACTGCATAGTCATTTGAGCACAGTAGAGGCCCTGAGGCTCCCAATAACATCAGAAATGCAGAGATTATTTAGTCAGTGACAGAGACTTTGGAATGCCTTCAGAGCTGCAAAAAGCTCTATCAAAGTGTGACATGAAGAGCAATGAGAAAGCACAGAGTTAGCTGCTATTGGATGTATATATTATAAAAAATAAAATCTGGATTTGTTACAGCAGTTGAATCAAACAGGCTTGACTGGTGTATGGTGAACAGGAGCAGTGCAATATAAAGCTAGGTCTGTGACTCTAAAGAGCATGTGATTAAAGCAGTAGGAGAAAAGCTGTCAGACATGCTTAGCAACAAAAGATAATGGGCTGAAAAACATCACTGAGAGAGGAATATGTCAAAACATTTTGTTTAACTGTATTTTCTTGTTTCTAATGCAGCTTCGTATCAAACCAGTTTATACGAAGACTGAAACAAAAACTGAAATAGAGACTACACTCTTTCAAATTTGCTTTTTTATGGTGTTGAGAAAAAAAATCAGATTTGCAAAAGTAATTATCTGCAATAATTTTCAAACTTCAATTATGTGACTGGGAGCAAGACCATAAAGATCATTGGTTACACTTAACATACAAGTAAATTAGAGTGAAATGGGAGATTAAAACTAAATAGACAGAGCCCATGGGTAAAGAAAATACAGAAAACCAAAATAATTAATGGCTTAAAAGTAATTTTAGCCTATCCCTTATAAAGTTTTGGGGAAAAAAAATACATAAAGATGTTCTCTGGAGGTCCCTTCCAACCTCTAAAGTTCTGTGATTCCGTGAAGTAAATGTATGAAAAACAATGTGAGAAGAGGCAGCACAGCTGAACAGTTAGTTTAAATTAAAAAAACTGGTAAGACAAAAGGCATAGTGTAAGCCACAGAAAACAGAAACGCTGTAATTAGTCTCTTTGAATATTTCGCATTTCTTTAAATGTGATATTTCTACATATGATACCTAGATTGAGACTCTAAACTGCTACCAGGAAATAAGAAAACTGTGTCTTTTTCAAATGCAAACGTTTCCTTTGAAGTCTTCTGTTTTAAATGGAGGTAGCGATGCTCACAGTACATTAAAACTCAAGCGGTTTCCTTTTATTTGTGGAAACTTTATGTGACAATAGGTAACTGCTAATCTGAATACCAGATGTATTAGGACAGATTAGTGGATTTTCTTTCATGAAACTACCACTACGGTTCACCAGTCACATGAGTATGAAAGTGTTTGGAGAGAAAAGTCAGTTTGTTTTTACTTACAAATACACAAGAGATGTATAGAACTAGCATGAAATATTGAAGTATATAGTCTAGTCATGATCATCTAGACTCAAATTTACTTGAAACCTTCTGAACCAATTACTTAGATCATATTTTTCTTTGCAAGTAGAAGTCTCCCCTGTATCTTAAACAGTATTCTTAATGCTGTATCTCTAAAATAATATCAGTATCACAGCATCACCAAGGCTGGAAGAGACCTCACAGATCATCAAGTCCAACCCTTTACCACAGAGCTCAAGGCTAGACCATGGCACCAAGTGCCACGTCCAACCTTGCCTTGAACAGCCCCAGGGACGGCGACTCCACCACCTCCCCGGGCAGCCCATTCCAGTGTCCAATGACTCTCTCAGTGAAGAACTTTCTCCTCACCTCAAGCCTAAACTTCCCCCGGCGCAGCCTGAGGCTGTGTCCTCTCGTTCTGGTGCTGGCCGCCTGAGAGAAGAGAGCAACCTCCCCTTGGCCACAACCACCTTCAGGTAGTTGTAGACAGCAATAAGGTCACCCCTGAGCCTCCTCTTCTCCAGGCTAAACAATCCCAGCTCCCTCAGCTAATATTTGTTGCTTCTTCAGCATTGCCATGCTTTTGATATATATTTATTTTGCCTTTGGATTCCAGTCACACAATTATCCCCATATAGTATGTTTTTCGCATGTGATCTTTCATTCTTTGGAAAAGCATCTACTGAATTTAAGTCTGATCAGCCATGCTTCTCTGTCAAGAGCTTTCATTACAATGTTTACCTCCAAAATATTGCAACTTTCTCTTCTTAATGAAACTATAATTGTTATTCTGCCATCAGATTTGCCAGTGGAGTCAGAAGCAGGTTTAGGTTGTAACCTGGAATTCCCCCCAATCACAATTACAGTAAGAGACATTCATCTCCTGTAAACAACTTTTCTTAATGTTGCATCTCTAGGCCACACTTTTTTTTTGTTTTTTTGTCCCTTGTAATTTTTTGAATGCTTTGTATATCTTACTCCAAAGTTACTCTCCGTTCAATTGCTAAACCTCTCGTCCTGTCAAATAAAGGTTTAAGAAAATCTATTTATGATTCCTTTTTAAAGACTTTCTCAACATCAGAAAACTGCCTCTACAGTGATATGTATCAGAGTATTTTCATTTATTGGTTCTGTGCTGGTAGAACTATTTTTCTAAAGAACTGCCCCTTTGCTATTCCAGTACTCTAACAGGAATTTCATCACAAACCACCAGTGAAACATCTTGGACTTTTCTACATATTCTTGAGCCTAGTTTTCCTTACTGTAATAGTATCTCCTTCTTTAGCATTATTTTAGTTAATTATATACTCAACATTTTCCATTTTTCTAAAGCAACATCAAAAAAGAACTGTATTTATTCTTGTATGTGTGAATTAGCAAGAATTTTATTTTCTTCGCTTCTAGACATCAGACGCTGAACCATAAATTTCCTCTGATTTCCTTTTCCCTCTTATTGCAGCATTTTCCTCTGTTCTTTTTATTTCTTCACAGCAGAAAGTTATTACATGTTACCTTCCTAATTTAGTACTTGTATGCAAGTACCATTCCTTAAACTTATCTGTGAGCATGCATGTTTCCTGCTCTGTTATGTTTGAAATTCAGTTGAAAAAAATATGTCCTAATGTATTCGCAAGTTGGGGTTTTTTATGTTTGCCATGTACTTTAAAATGAGATTTTAAGCATTTAAATTAATCCTCTCTAGCACATTGTTCTCCCAACAGTTCTACTCTTTGGCTTTATTTTTCATGAGTCCCTATTCATCAGTTCGTTGTTTTTAAATCTTTAACCCTTATTCTACAGCATTCACAGCCTCTATTCCTGGGAGAAAAACCCAAGAAGATATGAACGATTCCACACTGTCTCTATCTTTCAGTTTTCGATTATTTAAGTTTTCTTTTTCCTGTCATTAATACAAAGCACATTCTTTTAGTAAATAGTTCTGGTTCCTATAGTTCCCTAGAAAATGTAAAGATATCTAATTATATTATCAGCTCCAGACCACGGCCACAGCATTACTCATACTTCTTTTCTTCTTTTCCTGGAGAAATTGAGGAAACCTGCCTCTCACCTTTTGCTGAACACAGGAAGAAAAAACACAGTACCTGTAAATTAAATGAAGTAACATCCTTGTTTTGAAAGCACTAACATATCTGACAATACAAACTTTGTCATAGAATTCGGTAAGAAGAGGGACTTGATCCAAAATTCCCGAATAAGTAAAACTTGCAAAAAGGTGAGGTTAGAAAAGTACTTCAAGTAATGCAATACCAAGGCCTCTGAAAGCATGACGGTCCAGATTTACAAAGCATTTTTCTGCTAAATGGTCTTATCAAAAAGCTGTTTAACAGAAAATCAATGTAACCTTTCCAACAAATTAGAATAAATGTGCTTAGCATGTTTGTTTTGAAAAAGAAATGTTGCCACTGTGTCTAGACCTCATCCATCCCAGCAAAATTGGTTTGAAATTACCAAGTTATATCATCAAGAAAAAATATTTTCAAGTCAATATGCAGCAGAAGTATATGTCTATCACTGCAAAGTCATTTTTCAATACAGACCACTTTCATCTGATTTATGACATAACTCCAGAAGCAGTGGGAGCACAACAGAAGGTCTGAAGCATAACCAGCAAGTAGTTTCAAATCTCATAAACCCAAACTTTTACTGAGTGTACTGAGTTTACACGGCAAGGCAGAGGGAGTGGTCCAGTCGGCCTAGGCAGCGCAGGGCGGCGCGGAGCAGCCAGTAGCGCAGCAGCGCCAGCGGTGCAGGCCTTGCCGAGCGGGACTGCCGGACGCGCGGCAAACACTCTGCCGCAACCCCACCGCACCCTGCCCTGCAGGGGTGGTGCCTCCAGGGCTGTGCAGAGGTGCGTGTGTGCAGTCACCTTTCAGCGCTGCTGCTCAGTGGCGCCACGCCGCCCAGCGCTGTGGCAAGCTGTTTGAGACGATACAGCAATCGGGGATCGCACACCTTTAAACAAATTCAGGGATGGTGAATCAACTACCTCCCTGGGCGGCCTGTTCCGAAGACAGATTACTTTTTCGCTCATTTTTTTTCCCCTTGATGTCTAGCCTAAACCTACGCTAATGCAGCTCGAGTCCATTGCCTCTTGTTCTATTAATGATTACCTGTGAGAAGAGACCAGCACCTACCTCTCTATATTGTCCTTCCAGGTAGTTGCAGAGAGCAGTAAGGTCTCTTGCAGAGAGCAGTAAGGTCTCTCCTTAGTCTCCTCTTCCTCAAACTAAACAGTCCCAGTTCCACACTTCCTAAGGCTTATTCTCTAGGCCCTTCACCATCTTAGTTGCTCTTCTTTGCACCCATTGCAGTGTCTCAAAGCCTTTTTTGTACCGAGGTGCCCAAAGCTGAATACAGTACTCAAGGTGTGGCCTCACCAATGCCAACTATGCAGGGACAATCACTTCCCTACTCCTGCTGGTAACACTATTTCTGATACAAACCAGAATGCCTTTGGCTTTCTTTCCCACCTGGGCACATATTCAGCTGCTTGTTGCTTAGAAACCCCAGGTGCCTTTCTGCCAGACAACTTTCCAGACACACTTCCCCAGCCCATAGCATGGGGTTGCTGCAGACCTGGTACTTTGCTGGGTTGAAATGCACACCTTTGACCCCAGATTATTGATTCTGTCTGTCTAAGTCTCTCAGTAGAGCCTCCCTATCCTCAAGAGTATCAACACTCCTACCTAACCTGGTGTCATCTGCAGATTTACTAATGGTGCACTCTAACCCCTCATCAAGGTCACTGATAAAGATGTTACACAGAAGTGATTCTAATACTGAGCCCTGAGGAACACCACTTGTGACTGGCCACTAGCTGGATTTAACTTCATTGACCACCACTCTTCAGGCCAAGACACCTAGTCACTGTTTCATCCATCACAGCATATACTCAGCCAAACCACAAACAGCCAATTTTCTCAAGAGAATTCCATGACGTCTCCAAGACAGACCTGCCCCTGGCCAAACCTGAGCTGATCAGCAACATAGGTAGCTTCACTGTGAAAACATGTTTAACAAAAAGTAAAAACTACTGTAAAGCACCTCTGAGAGAGGAATGAGAAAATGTGACAATCAGGCCTGCAAACACCAAGGTCAGTGACAAAGGTGGGGAACGAGGTGCTGCAGGCACCAAACTAGACATTTCCCTGCAGCCTGCAGTGATAGTGTCTGTGTCCATGAAGCCCATGGAGGACTGCAGTGGAGCAGGTATGCTCTCTGCAGCCATGCTGCATCAAGTGGAAGGAAGCTGCTTGAGTTCATGGGATGCTCACACTACAGGAAGCTCATGGTAGGACCTGTGACCTGTGAGGGAAATCACAGGAGTAGTCTCTTTCTGATGGAGTACACTCTGTAGTAAGGACCAACAGTTGAACAGTTCTTGAAGATATAGTGGGAAGGACCCACGCTGGTGAAGTTTGTGAAGAAGTATATCCCGTGGGAGTAACCCATCTCGCAGCAGAGTCAGAGTGAAAGCAAGGAACATCAGTTACAATGTTATAAACTGACCACAGCTCCCATTCTTCTTCCTTGTCTGTTCCTGGAAGGTACAAAGAGTGAAATCAACCCTGAGAATAATGAATGGTTGAGAAGAAGTTTGTTGTATTTTTATTTTGTTTCTCACTCTCCTATGCTATTATAAATGATTAGCAATAATTTCAATTGATATGCACAAGTTGAGTCTTGTTTGCCCATGACAGTATTTATTAATCAATCCCTCTGTCCTTATCTCAGGATGTGAGTTTTTCCACTGTATTTTCTCCCTTCTATCCTATTGATGGAGTAGCCAGATAAGGTCACACCCCACCACATTGAGTTAAATCCTTTGACAGTTAGAATACCAACACTGATTGCCTCAACCAGTATTCCAAAGATAGATTCATTTCAGGTTAAAGCTTTAAATATCCATTTACTTCTGAGGTGAGGGTTTGGGAAAGGAGCAGTATCAGTACTTCTAATCCCTTGTTTAGCCTGGAGAGAGGAGGCTCAGGGGTGGCCTCATTGCTGTCTACAACTACCTGAAGGGGGGGTTGTAGCCGGGTGGGGGTTGGTCTCTTCTCCCAGGCAACCAGCAACAGAACAAGGGGACGCAGTCTCAAGTTGCGCTGGGGGAAGTATAGGCTGGATGTTAGGAGGAAGTTCTTCACAGAGAGAGTGATTTGCCAGTGGAATTGGCTGCCCAGGGAGGTGTTGGAGTCACTGTCCCTGGAGGTGTTTAAGGAAAGACTGGATGAGGCACTTAGTGCTATGGTCTAGTTGATTGGATAGGGCTGGGTGAAAGGTTGGACTGGATGATCTTGGAGGTCTCTTCCAACCTGGTTGAATCTGTTCTATTCTATTCTATTCTATTCTATTCTATTCTATTCTATTCTATTCTATTCTATTCTTATTTGTGCCTTGATGAAGTTTTTCTCATTATGTGAAGGAAGCAGAATAAAGTGCTCTGAGTGGGAAGAACTTAACTGAAACAACAATGTTCCTGAGAGGCATTCGCATTCCTAAAGTAGCTGATATTTAGAGCTTATTAAAAAATTCCTTTGGGATAGAACCATTCACCTAATAGGTCACAATCTCATACAAGGCTGTATGTATCACCATGTTGTAAATTATTACTATTATCAGTGGTAAATACTGGTTGTATAACAGTAACATAGTACTCGACTGTTACATAACAATAAAAGGTAATCACACAAAAGTTACCTTTATCACATCTCAAAACACTCTGGTTTATTAGAACATCTACATTTCAAAACACTAAAGAGGTTGGAAACTAAAGCAATGTACTGGGAATAACGAAATGGCCTGTGTGATAACTACAAGGAAAAAGGTTTATATTTCACAGGTAGATAAAAATATGTTTTGTGGGCATTTATTGCCAAATAATTCCCTCCAGAATCATTTAGCCTTCATCATCCTGACTCAATTCTACAGAACAGAAAGAAGAAAGATGTGATAGTGACAGTAGACAATATAACACATTGTATAGACATTAGAAAAACTGAAGTAAATTCGTTAACTGTTGAAAAACCTAGAATTAGTGCAGAACACAAGAAGTTCTGTAATTTCTAAGGACAAACTTGAGGGAAAAAAATGCATTTATCTAGCATTACAGTGACAAATTGGCACTGCTAAGGAAAATGCAAATGAAAACATTAGGAAAATGCTCAAAGCATCCATATCAAACTTCAAACATTCCAAAATACTATGGCAACTCAGAGTATCAAAGAACAATGAAAATCAAAAAGGGCCAGAATTAGAATTGCTGATATGTTACATTCACCTATGTAGGAAAGTCATCCAAATTACTCTTACTAAATCAGCCTCATCACAGCAGCATAAAGCCCAGTATTTAGAATTTAAAGGATGAAAACTTGTCAAGGCAAATTCTGCAGCTTTTTCCTATTCAGCAATATCCCAGCAGCACAGGAATATCTTACATGAGATGGATTCAGTAACTCTAATTAAAGAGCCTGATTGCTTGATGTCATATCAAAGAGAAGTTTGCTACTAGCAGTTTGCTACACCTGTCTCCTGTTGACACCAGTAATATTTACTTGAGCCAGAGACTCCTGTAAATTACACTAGCACTATCGAATGAATTTTCAAAGGTAGGAAAAGAAATGAGAATATGATTCTGAGCTGAAGAACCCTGCTGGCATTTCTATGAATATATTTATTATTAAATTAAAAAAAATGTTTATATCATACTAAATCCTGACACACACAATCCAATTTGCAGCAGCAGTTCTGATTTCTTGTTCTCCCTAGACATATTAATTCTCTCTTCTTCAGTGCATATATCTTTCATAGGACAGGCATGTGGTCTCAGGCACCCATCTGATAAATAGGATTTTTTTTCCAGACGGATTTGTTTAAATTCTAACCTAACAAAATGTGTGAGCACATGAGGAGTCATAATGACTTAAGATCACCCATTTATTCAAATGTTTTGCTGTAACAAACTGTATCTTCAAATGGAAATCAAGCATGATAGATTATTGGGTAGTTTGTAAAAAAATTCTAATATTCAAATATTTATGAATGGAAGTGCAGTATGCAGGTTTAATATTTCATCTTTGATGTCTACAGGTAGGATAGGAGCAAAATTACATTTTTTATAAGATTGACACAATGAAAACAAGCATACCCTCACATAGTTTAGGCTAAGCACTTAGTTAATTTTTAACTATGTGCCTCTCCTTATATTTTGTTGTGCACATGTTTAAGTATTTGTGTAAATCTTACCATCTGAAACTCTATCATTTTAGCTGGAAATTCCATGGAGAATTTAAAACTTTTTATTATTAAAGGGATTATTGCAGATTATAGCTTACTAGGCTGTAGAACTCTACAGGTGTATCCCTTAAACCTGCTGGAGAGTCTCTCAAAAACTCATTGACTCAGCAATAAGCAAGGAGCACTTGCTGGTGTTGAGTTCATTATTGGTACTTGACTTCATCTGAAAAAGGAATTAATCTTATTTTGTAAGCCATATGCTGATGTTGCAAGTTAATGTATCACTGATGAAAAAAAAATGTTCTGAGTATTTTGACAAATGTCTGCATACATGAGCCCATGTAAAGATATTTCTTCAACATATTTCATTTATTTCATATGCTTTTATTCTGTGGCATGAGTTTATCAAATTAATTATACACTACCATGGACCATAGAAATAGCATGATAAATCCAGAAGTGAATAGAAAGTCACTTTCCTTTTTTTTTTTTTTTAATATAAATCAAGTCAGCTGACTTTTTTATAAGATTGCTGCATCAATTTTATGGTTAGCTAAATGTTGATTAGCTGTTCCACTGCTTTGTTTTGACACATTGAAATGTGATGGTAAATTTGACATTTGTAGATTTATATTTCATTGATAAGCTACTGGCAAGATACAGCAAATTAGCTCCTAGACTAATTTTATCACCTCTAATTCTGACAAAGACAGCAGAGAAGCAACTTATTTTAAAACCCCAGTGTTCCTAGATTAATATAATGCCACCTATGTTTTGCAGGTGTTAAGAATAATCATAAAGAGATTTTATTTCTTCTACACACAGAAGAATACATGTTTGGTTTTCATTGCTTTTATGTGTTTGGCTATAATTGCCAATCAATTTCAGTGACACAAATCTAATATTATTCCAAAGCTGGATAAATGTGATCAGAAATTTCTACAGCTTATCTAAATACACTTATTTAAAAAAAAAAAGACACAGAAGAAAACTAAAACATGAATGTGTAAATTAACTGTTGAGAGGGCAGATTCCTATTGTGGTTTAAAGCCTGCCAGGCAGGTGGGAAACCTGAGTGATTAGGTGGACCCAGGTGAGCAAGGAAACCAGACCACAGGGAAGGGTCCCCAGGTCACATTTATTCCACTCCCATTTCCTGTCTACACCTTATGTAAGGGGAGAGCTTCTTTCCACCAAACTTTATGTTGTCTTTGTTGGTCTGGCCTGCCTGCCGTGTGATCTGGGCCTGCTACCTCGGGAATCCATTGCCATCTGATCTGGTTTTGCATATATACATGTATATATTCCTTTCCCTAATACCTCTGTACCTTCCTCTTCCCTAAATACCTTTAATTTTTTTGTTAAAATTGGTGCATGGCTGTTCTTTTGTTGCTTACCCCTTTTCCTGCCTCACTTTTTCCCACAGCAGAAGGGGAGAGAGGGTCAACCTCTATCTGTCCCATTAGATTTTTGGCTCCAGGAAAACACAAAGGGCAACAGTTCCTTATGAAACCCTACATATATTCAGTTGCATTAAACTGAAGGCTTCATATGCTGACTGCCTCGGTTCCTATAGTGTTTGCCTGTAACAAATTAATTCTGTAAATTCATCTTCTATTAATAAGGTGCTAAGACACTTCAACATATAAAACTATTTCTTTAGTATATATTCTGTGCAATATCATTTGCTTATCTAGTCAGAATGATTTGGCTATTGAATTTCTCACCCTCGACATAGTGAGTATATCTGCTCCTAATCTAAGGGTGTCCTGGAGTCCTGTGTACCCCAAAATTCTTCTCCCTCTGTGGTTTGAATGGGAGAGAAAAGGGTGCGAAAATACCTGTTTCCCCCACCCTACCCTGCAGGCGTGAAGGGGGAGAGCAAGGGACCTTTCTGGCATGAGGGGTACCCCATGCAGGGCCCACGCTGGAATCGGCTGGGGATTGGCTGTGTTCTTCATGCCTAGGAAGTGGTAACTCGGCTCTTTCTCTAGGAAGGGTATAAATATTGGGGGGACTTCCCGCCTGGGAGTTCATTCCCACCTTGGAGTTCTTCCCCACTTGGATAGCTTCTGCAGAAGGAGCCCCTGGAGCTCCGAAAGACAAGCTCCACCTTAATCTCCCATTATGGTTCTTAACAACCCTCCGAGGCTTCTGAAAGACCCAAATGGACAAGCATCATTCAGCCAGCCTGACTCATCTGTAACTTTGGCTCAGCCTATATTGATAGTGGGGACGCTATATATTTAATAGCTTAAGCCTTTTCCAACTTCTGACTTCCAAAATAGTCAAGTCTACCTATGGTATCCATGTAGATCTTCTCAACCAACTGAACCTGCTAATTAAAACTAAATTAATTTCTGTATATAGTTTTTGGGGGCGGGTTTTCAGGAAAATAAAATAACTCTATTTTCTATAAATTCCTGACTCGGCCACATTAATTCCCTGCCTCCATAATGAAGGGCAACGTAATAATAGCAACAGACAAAATGCAGATTACAGGACTGTCACTGACAAGTTCCCTCCTATTTCATTACTGTTATTCATCATATGAATATAATGTACTAAATCAGTGGAGGGATTGTTGAGAAATACAATTGTTTTGGGGACTAGTTAGCTTCATGTTGTTATCTGGCCCTTTCTAATGATGGTTAACCAGATACAGATGACAAAATGTCATACCTACATAGCATCAAGATTAACTTATCAGAGATACCAAGCTCCTGCAGTAAGTAAGCTTTCATTCACTCCTCCGGTCAATGTCACTCTTTCCTTTCAACTTTTACAAGACATTCACCCCACTGGTATAAATAAGCAACACCTTCAAATTGACAAAATCAGTACTGATTGTGGTCTCCCAGTAGGCAGGACACAGGTAGGGTCCCTAGAAAGCCAGATAGTTTCCAGGAGCAGTGATGCAGCAGAAGCCATTGCAGGTTTTGATGTACATAATGCATTGCTCATCCTGGAAAAATGGAGAATATGGGGAGATGATATAGGAGCCTACTAGTACCTGAAGGAAGCCTACAAGAAAGCCAAGATGGGACTGTTTTACAAGGGCTCATTCTGATAGCAGGAGAGGGAATGGATTTAAGCTTGAGGAGGGTAGATTTAGACTACGTATTAGAAAAATTCTTTACAGAGAGGGTGTTAGACACTGGAACAGGTTGCTCAGGGAGGTCATGAAGGCCCCCTCCCTGGAGGTGTTTAAGACTAGGTTGAATGAAGCCTTGAGCAGTCTCATCTAGCACAAGGTGTCCCAGCCCATGGCAGGTGGGTTGGAACAAGATGGTCCAGGCTGAACCATTCTATGAAAACATTCTATGAATCTATTAATTTGTGCTTGGGGAAGCCAGAAACAGATGGCTGCCCCCAGAACTACATGCTGCAGTACATTTATTTTTAAAACTTTGAAGTATTTGCCCACAAAGCTATTCCTGTAAAGTGGCATAGGCTAAATGAAAAGGCTAGCCTAAAAATAGGCATCTGAAATATATACAAGAATTGTAAGTAAATCACATAAGTTTAAATTGTAAGAGTGAAAAAGATCTCTCAACAGCTGTGTATTGATTACCCACACATAATAAACACAAAGGTAGCAACAGTAAATGGTGTCTCTTATTAAAATGTATGAGCTAAAATACATTACAGGAGTCTTAATCACACAGAATAAATTAAACTACAGAACATGCCATTTGGGATGTTTTCATTTTTTATTTAGAGTGGTGGTTTGGGACTTTATCACAGTCGCACTTAGCTCACGTAAAATGTCAGAACAAACTATCTTCTCTTTATTGTGAATTATTTAATCTCAAAGGTAAAAATGGGCTGATAGAGGGTCAAACCCTTATATTAGCTTCAGAATCATAACTCTGCTTTCCTCAGAGATTTACTTTCTTGGCACAAATATTTCATATTAATATATAATATGGCATTACTTTCCCCAGGGTTAGTTTAGTCTATTTACCTTGTTCTTCTGTGCTAGTTTGAAGCTAGTTAGAATGTTTTGGTGAGAAGAACTAGATGATAGGCTGTGAAATGAAAACAATGGTGAGGTCTACTTCCCTCACAGTCTTGCTGAGATGTGTAAAGAAGAAAGGCGAAACAAACATAANCCCTTGTATATTTCTGTATAGAACTGTATATACTGTAAATATCTGCTTGTAAATTGTGCCAGCTGTAAATATAAGCTTCATTCAAATTTCCAGAGCTGGCTGAGTCTAGTCTGGGTGATTTCTAAAGTGTGGGGGGCAGGGAACACCCAAACCATCACATCTTCTCTTCTGTTTTTTACTTTTATTGGCTTCTAGACAGATAGGCACTGCAGCTTTTCATGTGGCCATGCATATTGGAGAAGATGAAATCCTAAACAAGTGTTTACAGTCCTTCATCTAACAGATACCAGGCTGAATACTTCTATTAGTCATAATTGATGACTCTTTTGAAATTGAATAGCTCCTCCTTTCCTAACAAATTTCTTCTCTCATGGCTTGATGGCACACACAGTTATATTTCAGCCACAGGACAAGTGACTATCTGGAGGTGGCACAGCTATAACAACCATACTCAAGAACACAATGAACTATTTATACTACTTTCCACTATTTCAGTTCTGTCAGTGCAGTTGTAGCTATGTTAGGTGCTCTGAGTACTTCCCACACATATGTGAGAGAGACAAAATGATGAAACTTCACAAGGAGGCAATTTAGAAAGAGCATTTGAGTTTCACTTGATAGCACAGGTTGCTCAAGAGCTGCCGAAGACTAGTATATTAGTCAGTATGACAGCATTTTACCCTGCTACAAAGACAGACATAAAAATTCAGTATTTTATTTAATTGGTTTGCATTTATTCCTCAGTGCCTGTCTTACAGGCACTTTACTAGACATTGGAAACTAAACCAATGTGATCACAATAAAATTCATTCGGCTTTCAAAATACTAGGTTGTAAGTAATATTTAAGCGGTTAGTCTGGAGCTGTTGATAAGTGTTTATAAGTATCTGAAGGCTGGCCAGGAGGAGGGGAGGCAGGATCTTCTCACTTGTTCCCTGTGATGGGACAAGGAGCAATGGGTGTAAATTGCAGCAAAAGAGGTTCTACCTCAACACAAGGCAGGGGGGATTCTTTATTGTAAGGGTCACAGAGTACTGGAATAGGCTTCCCAGAGAGGTTGTGGGGTCTCCTTCTCTGGAGACTTTCAAGGCCTGTCTGGTTGTATTCCTCTGTGATCTGTGTTAGGTAGTATTGTCCTGCTCTGACAGGGGGGTTGGACTCGATGATCTCCTTGGATGCTTTTCAACCCCTAACATCCTGTGATCCTATGTTCCTTGTAAATAATTGACTTCTTTGTTCAGAAGAACAAAGAGGATTAAGATACTTTTAAATCTTGTTGTTAGTAAGAAAACAAATGGAGTTTACACTTAAAGTGCATTGTCTTAAGTTTGTTCAACATCTTTATAACAAAACTGAAAATGCCAGCCACGAGAAAAAAATACTTTTCCGTTACACAGACCTGTTCTTTTAATAATTAATGAGAGCTGGGAAGGACAAATGAACTAAAAGGAATACGTTTTTCTACTTCTCTTTTCATTTCTTTTTACCATTCAAGACAAAACTTTCTTTAAGTTTTGAAAATAAATCCCAGGGATGTCTCTCATACGTTCTTCTGAGGAAAATGCAAGCACTGAGGTGTGTTTATTTGCATTCCTTTAAGTTAGTAACAGATCAGGGACAAATCTTTTACCTCCCATTATAAGATTTTATCCATCTAAAATAACTTTCTGACAACAGAACCTTTCAGTTCTCTTTTTCTATGCCTCACCTCACTTTTTCTACAGTAATTATTCTGCAGATAAATAAACAAGGCTGCTATTCTACAGCTGATCCTTGAAGACTTGATCCTACTTACTGCTAATCATTTTCATCAGATCACAAAATTATTTTTCTTGGTCCTACCACCTATATTCTCCATTTTATATTCCAGTTGCAGTTTGATTTAAGAAAAGCTTATTTTGACTGATGCCACCAATTTACAAGATTACTTTTATATGCTATATCTATAAAAATGTGGTCATTTAACTTTTCTAAGAACAAGTAATTATTTATTTGGGAAGCATGTTTCTAAGAGCTTACATTTCTTAACCTAATGTCTTGTCCTCCCTTTCTTCAGTTTATTAGAATCAAAAATAGGTTTTATCAGATTAAAAGGCATTAACATCAAGGATTTCCTTTTTAGTATTTTTAAGGTCCACTTCTCTTGTTGTATTTTCTGTAAATGACTTGCCATCCCATTTCCTTATCTGTGAGGTGTAGCAGTGCTTACTGAAATATTCTCTACAGGTGTCATGCTGGTAATTTAATCAACAGTCATCCCAATAACTAAGTACCTACAGTACATGGACTGTTATACTTTTTCATTCTGTAAACACCATATAGGGGATATCTCATACTGTGAATGGATGCAGTTGAAATTTACTGTTTTGGTTTGCTTCTTATAATTTAAAAATATTTAATTTAATCATATGTCATCATAAGAAACTTAGTTAGATTAGATTATATCAAACTTCCAGTGTGTTCCTCTCTTATGTATTGTGAACAATAGAGTTTAATGCTTGATCCCTTAAGAACAATTCTGGGACCAAAGGACTCCCTGAAGAATATCATGGATTCAGTTGAATCTGCTGCTGTTGTTCATACCATGCCACAGTCATGCCAACTTCAAAAAAGAAAGTGCTAACTGGAGCAAAGTATTATGAGGCTTTGTAGTGATTTGGGTGTTCCCTGCCCCCCCACACTTTAGAAATCACCCAGACTAGACTCAGCCGGCTCTGGAAATATGAATGAAGCTTATATTTACAGCTAGCACAATATACAGGCAGATATTTACAGTATATACCGTTATATGCAAAAATATACAAAGTAAAAGTTAATACAGAAACACAACCAGAAACCTGAGTCCCCAGGAGGGGCTCTCTTCTGCCCCTTCACCTTCCCCCTACCCCTCTCAACCTTACTCCAGTCCCAAGGAAGATTAATAGAGGTTCAGCCAGGGGGTTGGGAAGCAAAGCGGATTAGTCCGAAATGGAGGGTGAGGTTAGAGAGTAAGATGCAGCTCAGCCAGTTCCCCAGCAGCAGCCCAAGTGAGAGTGCTTATCTATGTTTTTATTTCTTGTTTTTATACATCTCAGCAAGCCTATGAGGGAAGTAGACATCACCATTGTTTTCCTTTCACAGCCTGTAATCTAGTTCTTCTAACCAAAACATTCTAGCTAGTTTCAAACTAGCAC
>WAAF01008341.1:66526-85258 GCA_013400475.1 Tricholaema leucomelas
TATATATATATATATATATATGTGTGAAGGATCTAACATAAGATAGTCCTGTAGATTTCCTTGACAGGAAATGAAAATAAAAAGGAAATATATGAGAGGCAATTAAATCCATTTCTCTTGTGTGCCCAGTTTAGGATAGAAGGAATTGGGTTTTGGAGGCTCTGTTTTCTTTTGAAGATTTAGGGAGAAACTAAATCACAACATTCACCTTCCCCAGACATATCCTGTTTAACCACCACAGTACAAAAAAAGACTTCTGAGTAGTTCAGTTTCTTTTCTCATGAGATTACTTATAGAGTATAATTTAAAATATCTAATACTGAAAAGTGTCAAAGGCAGAGTTATCTTTTTCTAGCCGCTCATAACTCAAAAAGTGCCCTGTTTCTAGCTTTTGAGAATAGAAAGTTATTTGTACAACAACAGGTGTTTAAATATATACTGAAGTAAGGTTATTTAAGTAATGTGAGCATGATAGGAAATCATTGTGGTTAAGATTTTCATTTTTAAAATATGCATATGTATGGTTGCATAGATCTTTGCCTGGGTTTTATGGCCAGCTAGTAAATACAATTGGGTATATTCAGTCTATGAAATCAAGATGCTAATGTAGAACAAGGCAAGGCATCCTCATAGCCAAGTGAAATTACAGAAAGTAGACATATCTTTTGGCAAAACAATCTGTTTCTAGCTTGTAATGGTTGTAACCCACCTAGGCAACCTACCACAAAGGTCATGACGGACTGTACGGAATACATCTTGAAGACAGAGAATTTGGCAGACTTAGGCAGAAGAGAAACTTCTCCTGCCCTACACATTAATATAATTGTTTTTAAAAATGTTTTTACCAAACCATAGTCAGTCACAAGTCCATAGTAAGTATGATAAGGAGAGAACTAATATACAGACAAGCAGTTCAGCTGTATGCTACATCTTGACCAACAGAAGTATGAATCTGTTTTTTCACAGTGCTGGCACTAAAACATTGACCTCATCTTCTTTATGCTTCATTCAAAAGCATATATTCCCACTAAAGTCATGTGAGCAGATAAGAAAGAATGGCACTGTTTACCTAAGGATGCTGGAAGCTGTGGCAGAAGGCATTATGAGAAGGAGCCATCAAGGACACTTGCTAACTCCAATGCCTCCACAAGTATGCATTCTCATAGCAGGCAGGACAATTCACTGAGCATGTCAGGTGCTCCAAGTAGCAACATCTTCCATCCTCAAAGTAAGATTTTGCTGCAGTCATCACCATCATTATCATCATCAAAATTTACTGCAGTTTATGTTCTATATTGCTGTTGAATATCTAAAACTATTAATCTATTCTTGACATTGATGTGATAAAAAAAAATGAAAACAAATGTGAATATTATGCATTTTTATTTTCTCATTCTGAACATCTCACTCTAGGGCCTGGAAAAGTTAAGGGGCTTGGCAATAGAATTATAAAGTGGACCCATGTGTCTTCTCACTTTGAGAAACAATACACCACCAGCAGTCTTGAGGAAGACTGTCTAATAGTTGAAATTCATTAATAAACTTGTCACATAGAAGTTGGCTTGTGGAATTGAGGCACCACAGAATGTGTGGGTTTATGACTTGCAGAACATTTCAATATGCAGTGTAAAGAAACGCTGCTGCTGAAACTGCTATCTGTTTCACTTGCAACACATCAATACCAAATGCTTAAGAGAAAATAACTTCTGCCCAGGAGGACCTCTGAAGCAGAACCATGTTTTATAAACCTGTGTGAGTCAATATAAGAAAAAATACATTTGATTTTCAGCCGCTTAGTAAGAAAGAGAAAGTCCTGGGGAGAAGAAAACAAATAAAAAAAAGAAGTCATGCTTTGGCATTATCTCTTTGAAGCAGTCAAGTATTTCACATGGCAACACCTGAACAACAGAATTTGCTCACTGAAGACACTGTGCTTGGAGATGTTTACCTGCATTTCTTACTTCAAAATTAATCCAAATTATAACTTTTACTGTAAAAGTCAGGTCTACCTTTTAGAACATGTGAAATGAAAGGCACGGAGCAGTGCGGAATGTCTACCAAAAAATTAAAATATATATGTATTGAAATCCAACAGGGCTGCTTCTGGCAAGCTAGTGATAAACATAATTTCTGAAGAGTCATAAGAAGAAAGAGTTCAAGAATTTTTACTGAGAAAACTTTTGGTTGATCCACATTCCACAAATGGAAACCTACCCAATGGTGTTACCTATTCTGCTCTTGCCACAAGTGGGTTTTTGAGGGTTTGAGGGGAGTTGTATCATCAGTTTGTTTCTTTGGCCAAGTAGATAACAGGCCTTCTACTGTGTAATAGTTATCTGGAGTATTCATAACAGCCAAAATTACATGTAAAAGCCTGAAACATGGACGCTCTTTACGTCAGCTGCACACATCACTTCAAGCTGAGATTCAAATTAGTCATGCTGTGTAAGTAAGTCTACTCTCTGCATAAATCTTTTATTGCTGCTTTCCAGCTTAATGTGATGTCATTTGACAGCCTAATGCTGTTCCTTGAATGCCATTTAATTCAGGCTGTTCTGAATGCAATGTGGAGCGAGACAAAGTGCCAACAAGCTAGCAGAAACCAAATAACTCATGAGAAGATGTTTTAGTACATGTTTAAAATATATTCATATTACTTTATGAGACATTACTATGGTGATGAGAAAGAGGAAAACTTCATTTTAACTATACATACTATTAATTCAAATCTTAGGAGGTTCAACTTTCCAGGAAATTAATTTGGAAATGGTTTTTAAAGGATGATATGAAGTCATGTTTTCTTTTCTTTACCTAATATCTGCGATCTTATAAAATATGTAACAATAGCAGTGATGGATGTCTGTAATGTATCCTCTATGTTTACAGGAATGAAAGTGCATATCGTCATACGCAGTGTCAGACAGTTTTTTTCACAGAGCGGCTCCCTGATGGATTGTGCTGCTTTTATAAGATAGTTTTCTGAGTTCGCTTTATTTGATAATAGATGTTGTATAAATGCATACTATCTGCTTACTGTCTGCATACTTCAGTAGCAGTATGCCTAGTTTTGCTAAAAGGATTTTTAATCATGTAACTACTCCAAAGAAAAATACAAATATGTACTGTCATTTTTTTCTCAGGTTCTTTGATCAGTAAAGACAATGAAAGAACAAAGTGTTGTTTGTAAATTAAATTACGCTATTAAATGCATTTACAGGTCTTATCACTGTCATGGAGGGGTATTCTGCCACCTACGCCAATTGTGGTGGAGGGGAGAAATTAATTGGTGTGAGATAATATTCTCTACAAATATAGATTTATTAACTTCAATATTCTGAAATCTCGACACCCCCAACCACTGTCTTTTAATATTAATATTTGTTCTTACACGGTTATGAAAGGCATTCTAGGATTAATATCCAACCATAACTTATTAATAACTAGCAAACAATTCAAACTATAAACAGAGAGAGATTTCCCTGCAGCAAATACCGTTTGGGGTCAACATACTGTTTGCCCAGTAGATGGGTCCACGCTCTTTCTGCTCTATGGCAGAAGGCGATAGAAAATACAGAGGCATTACAGCATTTACTCACAGATTCTTACTAATTATCAATCACCCTCTGGGGCTACGTCACAGCCTATTACTAGTCTCCAAACTGGACTTTGAGGCTGGAATCCTCCTGGCTTCAGGGGAAAGGAGAATCTTCCTGGCTTCTGGGGAAATGACAGTCTCAGACCTTGTTCTCCTGGTGAAGGATGCAGTCACTGCCCTTGTCTCCCGGCTTCTTCTGGATGCTCTGTCCAGGGATTCTTGGCAGGACCTCAGGTGCAGAAGGAGTACGATGCTATGCAGTCTGAGCACTGCCTCACGCTGGCTAGCAGACCAGTCACATGCAGACAAGTGGGGTCTGCTTCCTGGTAACTCAGTGGCAGTGGCGCTTACCAGGCAATGATAAGGCAGCAGGCATGTAATAGGATGCACAGCTGAACAGGAGTCTGAGCTCCATAGGTAAATACAGGCAATACAGGATCTAATCCTGGTAACTCATACAGTGACATGCAAGTGTGCACAGATGGCTGGCAGACTGAACTCCATAAAGGCAGATGCACTGCGGATGGGCATGCAGGCAGGAATAAGCAGTGCCAGTGAGTCTCAGTGAGCGAGCAAGGGAGCCCAAGCACGTTGTTTACCTGTGTGCCTCTATTTATCAAATGTGGGCTGAGATTAATGGCCCTTTGGACGCTAGAATGACCAGTCAGGTTGGCAGTCAGCCAAACAATACCATAATCGGCAAAATCCACAGGCCTGGACCTTCCAAATATGGGAATCACACGGCTCTTACACTAGGCAGGCACGAGCTGGGCGTGTGGTGCTTACACAAACATGTTACACAACCACATGATACAACCTAGACCCTGGGCAGGCCAGACTTTATGGCACCAGGTTTGTTATGCCCCTTTGTGCTTTTAATGTGTTTACCTCTGGTTTGGGCAGGAAAACATGTCCAAGCAAGGCAAGGCATGAATAAGCCTATTTTCATGCCTATAGCCCTCCACAGCAATCACTCAACCATGTTTATGGTTTCGTATAAAAAACTTAATGAAGGTAAATTCACACATATAGAATGAATTTGTCTTTTCTTATAGTTAATTTCATTTTTAATGACAAATTCCAATTAAGAAAGAATCTGTACCAGCAAAGCTCAAGATATTCTCTCCACTGCTTCTCAGGAATACATTTGCCTTTTTGACCGAAACAAGTACTTATTACAGAATCACAGAACATTAGGGGTTGGAAGGGACCTTGAGAGATCATCTAGTCCAGCCCCCCTGCCAGAGCAGGATCACATAGCGGTGTCCTTTATAGGTTCAACAATAAGATGAAATACAGTCAATGCATATTCACTATCACTATAAAAATATAAGCCTCAAACAAGTATCACAAGACTTAATACTTCTTCTTTCAAGCAATACCATTTTTAAGAGTCTGTGGTCCTTGTCAGTCTTTCTAATTCTATTCCTTACCCATTGCCACAATGATCTTTTCATTCATGTTGCTGTCATTTAGGTTTGTGGCTCTTAAGATCAAGGTTGTCTTTTAAGTTACAACATCATTAAGTACAGAGAAACCTTATTTCCCTTGGTAATACTGAACTAGTAAAAAAAATGTTTAAATGTGTAATAAATATATAGATTCATTCATTAAGACATATTATTAAATGCATTTACAGACAAGATGTGTAAAGTGTGTTTATTTAAAAAAATAATATTGCAAAATTTCAACAGGAAACATAAAGAATATTGCATATATATATTTATGCAAACCAAAAGATCTTTTAAAATACCTATGATATCAAAATCTACACATTCCATTAAAATAAGTAGTGCACCACTGAAGAATTTCTTAATGTTAGCTCCACTTCTCTTTATATGTCAGTTATTTGAAATTCAGTGAGAATTCTTTATCTACTTTTGATCCAAATAACCAATTCAAGACAAAGTTATTTCTGTAAGTTCTTTCCTTCAAGCATATTTTATGGCTTCAGCATAGCTAAATATAACTACATAAATTAAAGAAAATATTTTATTATTCTAATGTCTTGGGTTGCTATAATATACTTTAATTAAAACTTCACTGTAAAACTTAAGCAGAAAGAAATGGAAATTTAAATTGGTACAAAGAATGCAACTTTGAATAATTCAAAATTCCATAACTTCCATATCACACAACAGAAAGATTTTCCATTTTAGCTTATAGGTATATTACATGGTTCTTCTCCCAACAGGAGGAAAAACTTCATTAATTTTCTTACTTTGAACTTCAGTTTCTCATAGTACAAATGCTTTTCTGATTCAAGACCCAATTATAAGCTAGGATAATTGAACCTAAGGAAAAGCAATCTAGTTTAAAATTGCTTAGCCATCTGGCTAGAATCTAGGTCTATAAACTGACTACTAAAGCCACAGAACTGAATGGCATGTCACTTTAAATGGCATGGTTTAAGTACATTAAATTTAATACTTTATTCTATGTGGTTCATTTTCTTCAGATCAGAATAATTACAAATGGAGAAGAAATCATAACTTTCAAGACAAAGTTTCTTCAAAGTGACTCAAAACCAGATAAATATTTAATACAAACATTTATAGAGAGGAAATGTTATTATTTCTGTAGATCAAGCACCTAAACCATGACCAGAGTATTGTCAGGATTCTGCTCCACCAAGCAAGTTTGAACCCAAACACAAACCTTTCATTTTCTCTGCCGCTGTTTTACACATATAAATTCCTCTCCCCCTCAAAAGAAAGCTAGTCTGCACTAACGTGTTTCCTGCTCTGTTCTTGCTTGCACGCTGTCTGCAGGAAGTATCAATTTACTTTAGACTTAATGGGATTTCCTAATGGACCCTGGGATTTTAAACTTACTGTGAAACTCGAATGGGTGATGCTCAGTCTCTGTGTACCAGACAACATGACAGTTGTCTGCATCATGTCATATTAGAAACAGGGTGGAGATGAAGCTGTCGTCACTGAAGGGTAAAACTACGTTAATTCTTGATAAATAAAAATGTCCAAGAATGGCTATTTGAGAAATATTCATAGATTCATAGAATGATTTGGATTGGAGGAGACCTAAAGATCAGCTAGTTCCAACCTGCCTGCAATGAGCAGGGACACCTTCCATGAGATTAAATTGCTCAAGGCCTGTCAAAGACTGAGATGAACAATACATCCAAACATCTCAAAAGAACTTGTTTTGAGCTAAATTTCTGAGAAGTGCTAAGCAAGCATCCTTGTTTGTACTCACTGCCCTGAAAATCCCCTCTTGCATGAGCTCAGACTCCCAGGAGCTCTCCAGTATTCAACAAAAAACAGCCAGGAAATGCACAGTGAACTTGTGCATGCTAACATGGGACCGACCACCTGCCTGACTGCTCAGCTTGCATGGACTGAAAGACCACCATTCTGGACCACCACACCTGGAACTGAGCTCCTGTCACCTAACACACATAGGAGGTGAAGGCTTCTTGTGGTGACAGGCGATGCTGATTCTGACCCAACCGCAGTCTAGCAGCTCCTGGTTTATCAACAGCAGCAATAATTTTGGAGAAACTGGCCAGACAAGGTGGGGCTCAACTCTGGAAACCCCCTACCACGCTGAGCATGCCCAACGCAACTGGGCAGTGGGCCTGGATAAGCAAATAATTCCTGAAAAATGCTAAGTGATTCTCAGAAAAACCAGGTAAAAGAAGAGAAGCTTCGACCTGCAGGCGGAGCACTCTCCACCCACTCTCTTCAAACAGACTTTTGGGATGTGGAATGACTCCGGGATGACCTTTCTTCTCTCAGTGTGGGGGTATTTCTTTCTTTCCTTTTTCTTTTCTCCCCTGCCTCTTACTCTTTCCCTCTCCTACCCATCACTATCCTCGTATGTCTATGTCATGTGAATGCAATAAAGCTAGCCTATGCATTTGAAACCATTTGTACCTTAATTCTGTGCCTCAGAATCTGAACCTCCCATACCTGAGTCTCCTCCGGACTGGGACAAGACCTCATCCAATCTGGTCTTGAACATCTCCAGAGAGAGGGCATTCATGACCTCTTTGGGCAGCCTGTTCCTTTCTAGTATCTAGCAAATGTCTATCTAATATCCAATCTAAGTCTACACTCCTCAAGCTTCAATCCATTCCCTCTTGTCCTATCCCCACAAAGCCTTGTAAAAAAATCACTTCCTGGCTTTCTTGTAGGGCCCTTTCATGTACTGGAAGGATACTATAAGTCCTCTCTGTAGAGTTCTCCTCAGGCAGAACAGCTACAGCTCTCTCAGCCTGTCCCCACAGAGGAGGTGCTCCAGCCCTCTGATCACCATCACGGCCCTCCTCTGGACCCACTCCAGAAGCTCAATGTCATCCTTATGCTGGAGGTACTAGGACTGGACACAGTGCTCCAGGTGGGGTCTCACAAGAGCAGAATAGAGGCAGAGAATCACCTCACTTGTCCTGCTCATCACATTGCTTACGATGCAGCACAGGCCGTCTGGGTTGCTGGCTCATGTTGAGTTTTTCATCAGCTGACATCCCCTAGTCCTTCTCTTCAAGACTGCTCTCAAGCCACTCCTTGCCCAGCCTGTGTCTGTGCTTGGGATTGCCCCAATGCAGGTATAGGATCTTGCACTTGGCACTGTTGAAATTCATGAGGCTGCTTTGGGCCCACCCCTCAAGCCTGTCCAAGTCCCTGAGGGTGGCACCCCCTCGCTCCTGAGTGTCTACTGGACCACACAGCTTGGTGTTTTCCACAAACTTGCTGAGGATGCACTCAATCCCACTGTCCACATTGCTGGCAGAGATGTTAAAGAGCTCTGCTCCCAGTACTGACCTCTGAAGGACATCACTTGTCACTGGACTCCATTTGGACACTGAGCTGTTGAACACAACGCTCTTAATGCTGTCATCCAGCCAATTCCTCATCCAATGAGTGGCTCACCCCTCAAGTCCATGCTTTTCCAATTTCGTGACAAGGATGTCATGTGGCACAATGTCAAACACTTTACCCAAGCCCAGATAGATGACATGACTTATCCACTCATGCTGTAACTCCTTCATAAAAGGCCACATTAGTGAAGCCATGTTGGTTACCACCAATCACCTTTTCCTTATTTTCCATATCTTTAAGCACAACCTTCAGGAGGATCTGTGACAGATGTGAGAATGATTGGCCTATAGTTCCTCTTTTCTTCTCCTTGAATTTGAGAGTTATATTGCTGCTTTTCCAGTGGTAGGAACTTCACTAGGGTACTAAGACCTGTCAAATATGACAGACAGCAGCTTGACAACTTTATCCTCCTGTTCCCTCAAGACCCATGGGTGATTCTCATCAGGTCTCACGTACTTGTGCACCTTCAGGTTCTTCAGATGGTCAAGAACTTGATCTTCACTTGCAGTGGGTAGATCTTCCTTTTCCCAGTTCCTACCTTTACCTTTTGAAGCTTGGGAAGTGTGGCTAAAGCCCCCTCTGGTGAAGACTGAGGCAAAGTAGTCATTGAGTACCTCAGCCTTCTCCTTCATAACCAGGTATCTATTTTCAAGTCACCACATCTTCCCTAGCCTTCCTTTTGTCACAGATGTACCTGAAGAAATTCTTCTTGTTACGTTTTATGTCTCTACACAAATTTAATTCTCTCTGTGATATTGCTTCACTAACCTTATCTCCGACTGCTCAGACAGCTTTTTTGTAACCCTTCTGTGTGCCCTATTCTTGCTTCCATTCCCTACAGACTCTCCTTTTTCTCAAGTCCACAATCACCTTGTTTATCCATGCTGGCCTGGCACTCTTGCATGCCACCTTCTTTCTTGGGATGCACTGTCCCTGGGCTTGAAGGAGATGGTCCTTGAATGCTGACCAACTTTGTTTGGCCCCACCTCCCTCCAGGGCTTTATCCCATGACACCATGCAAAGCAGATCCCTTCCTAGGATGCAATGTGCCCTCCTGAAGTCTGTTCCCTCTCTCCAAGTGCCTATAATGTATGCTGTTTATTTTTATACATTTTATATACACAGAGACCCTTCTGGAACATTATTTATTGTGTTGTTTCAAAAGAGTCAGAGGACCCTGAGACAGATCTCTCTGTGTGCAGAAGTTTTATATACACATGTAGAAAGAAGAGGGTCACACTGTTACAGCAAGACTTTCTCTTTCCCCTAGCCTCATTTTAACAGTACAACCCTTTCCTACCATGCCCTTGACTAGGACAGGCGCTCCCTGCTCAACCCTTTCCCTTCCCAGAAGGGGACAAGAAAAGAAAGGATAAAGAGTTTGGGGTTGGAGGGGAAAACAAACAAAACAAACTCTAAAACAGTTTTAATAAAATGGTAACAATAAAAAGAAACTACATTTGTATGAAAATAATTAAATATATACAAAGACAAAAAAAAAACAGTCTCAAACTCCCCCAGAGTCCTGACTAGATTCAGCTGCATATGGGAGTGGGATTTAGGAGCTGGATTTAGGAGTTGGACTCAGGAACTCCCAGACTGGGATCTAAGGCAGAAGAACAGAGAGAGTCCTCCTCAGATGCCAGCCACAGAATAAAGCTTAACATTTGTCATCCCTCAAAATTATGCTATGAATTACATGGAACAGAATATCTTGTTGTTCAGGTTTGGACCAGGTCTGTCCCCTCTTCCCCACAAGTGAAACCTTGTTGCTTACTTACCACCCTTTCTCTTGCTGTATTCTCACATGGCACCCCAGATTTTGCAGTGACCTTGGTTTCTAGAGAAGCAAGTATAAAAGCCTTTCTGAATACCAGTCCACAGCAGCTATAAAGATCAAGTGTTGTCACTTCTAGAATCAGACACTGCCTGCAAAAATGTGCTGTTGGCTCCAGAAAGTGCCGTGGCTTAGAAGAGATTTGACTGAGATGTAAAATCACTAGAGAGATAACTGATTCTGTTCAATCTCAATCCAGGAAACTCTGCTTGTCTACAGAGGTCACACTCTCGTGGGAGAAGCTTCCTTCAGCTAAAGACCCACTTCAGCCTTTTTCCCAGTGCAACATTTCCCACCACCAAGCTGTCACAAGCCTGGTGTTCCTGAGACAGATATATCCTATCACAGCACCAGCCAGGCCATGCCAGGCTTGATGCTGACTCTTTTGGTGTAGAAAAGACCTTCAGCCTTTATAGCTCATAGGAAATAGGGGTCAGTTGTTTTACCCAGAAGTTGTAAGAGATGCAAATACAAGACTGATAAATACTGGCTGGAAGCTACAGCTCTAGCTGCTCACCATTAACATCTGGGACCACCCTCTGCAGGGCAACCAGAAGATGACGCTTTGGGAGTCAGGTTCTCTACCAAACCTGCAGCCATCTTAGAGTGACAATTCAAGACAGTGAAGATTCATTTGAGGCAAGCAACAGAATCATGGCCAGAATGGAGTTCTTCCAGCCCCAACAGTAGTTCTGTGCTCTGTGCTCAGCAAAGGCAGTCTGTTATTCCCTGAAGAGACGACACATCCACTACGCCAAAGCAGACAGATAAGTGTCACTGTAAGCCTACTGGGAGACAAGTTACAGGGTTTCAAAGAGCTCAGTCTGGTAGTGAGAGAAGAAAAAAGGAATGGGAATATAGCAGCAAGGACAAAAACTGGGCTTCACTAAAATGAGTTACACTCTAAGAATAGAAATAGCACTTTGTCTGGGGTTGGAGGGTTGTGAGTGCATCTCACCTACACTGTGAAATCCAGCAGAACTGCTGAGACACTGCTCTTGTGCAGCCAGGGACAGGACAAGTCCCCAGACATGGGGTTTGGTCTTCTTTAGAACTAGGAGTTCCTTCTTTCATTCCCAGGAGTGACATCTCTTGCTAGGATTTGTAAACACAGTTGTTCTTGAAGACTTCCTAACAGAACTTCAGCTCCAGCTAAGTGACATTCCTATGCTCATGTTACTCACATCAGTAGAACTTGACAAACTTCTACTTGGACTCTAAAGATGGGTATTTATTTGTACTTGACTTTTTTTTTTCATGCTGTGTTACAACTGGGAGCCCAAACATGTGCCTGAGTTAAGATTTTGAGTTCAAGGCTTGAATAGCCTAGAAATAGTTCTTTGCCCTGACGCAGTTTTCCTTTCAGTCTAACAAGAGTGTTTTCCTGTTTCTATAATAGAGATAGAAGATAAAGAAAATTTTGTTCACTAGTCTTCTAATTGTACACATGAGTCTACATTTGGGCTACATCGTGCTAATGGGCATATGCTAGAGACTTGCAAAAAAATGGTGGATGAGAAGCCAGGCATGAGCCCACAATGCACACTTACAGCCCAGGAGACCAACCATGTTCTGGGCTGCACCAAAAAAAGAGTGTCAGATGACTGAAGAAGGTGGTTTTACCTCTTTCTCTCCCTTCTCCAGAGGCCTTCTTTCCACCTTTCACTACTTCAAGGGATCTGATGAGCATGTGCACAGACTTTGTAGTGGCGCCTGTTGCAACATAGCAAGTTGTAAACTAAAAGGGGATAAATCCAGACTAGCTAGAAAGAAGATGGTTTTTACAGGTAGAGTGGTGACACACTGCAACAGGTTGCTTAGAGAGGTGGTAGAAGCCCCATCCCTGGAAACATTCAAAGTCATCTTGAATGGGGCTCTGAGCAACTTTCACGTGTCTCTTAGTGCCTTCATGAATGTGATGCACACCCATTTCACAGTATTCAGAGTGGCTGCTGTGTGGTTTTACATTGCTTCAGGCACTTGAAAAAACATACCCCAAAACACTTGATCTTCACAGCTGACAGCCTGTATCTCAACAGCATGTTTTGTCTGCCCCACTCTTGATTCAATTGTGGTCGGAAATACAATCTCACTTTCGTCTTCAACTCATAGCATCCTGACTGAGCAAATGCCAGTGAGTGGACTGTATTACAAAGGCAGTGCAGTCTGCAGCTTGCAATGGAAGGAGACCCTTTTCTGATGCCAAACTTTGCCAAAGAAAAACTGTGAAATACACTTTCCATCTCCCAAGAAAAAGCTAACAATTTGAAGGGGAATAAGTGCAACTTATTCACAGGGTAAGAAGGAAGGGATTCTTTCAAGTGAATTTGATTTACCTTTGAAATGGTGGAGGCAGCAAAGCATTTGGAGTAATTTCCTCTCTCTCTTAACCCCTGTTTAATCTTAAAACTAAGTAAAGTGGACAGAATGTAGGATGAACACAAATAATTCTATTTTATTCTTGGAGGGACTGAGTTCTTCTCCCTCCTGCCATCAGGACTGTGACCACTGGTTTGTTGATTTGTTCAACTGTCCTGCACTACAGGAGTTGAGGCTTTATTGAGTTTCCTTCTCAGTCCTACTCTGATGTCACATGAGAATGCTCCCTCACACACTAGCGGACACGATTTTTTTGCATTCTTTGCTGCAGTGATCAGTGGAATGAGGCTGGAGAGTGGCCATGCTGATTGCAAAACCAGATGCTGTGTAGAAGAACCAGAAAGGAACCATTACTTTCCAAACTTAGTTACTTGCAGGCTCAGGCAGTGCTCCTCTCATCACCAGGAATAAGCACAAACAGGACTGAAGGCACCACCTGCATCTGCATCTTCATGCTCAGCACCTTGCTCTCACAGGCAGGCACTGTCCACAATCCCATGCATCCATTTCTCAAGGTGTTCTCAGCTGGCTGGGAATCTGGCCCTGCCTGCACGCTGGCGATGCTGCCGCTGTCCTGGGGCCTTGCTCCTTGCAGAAAACACAAAACGCTGTGTAAAGAGTTAACTCTCCTGGGGGGAGTGGTCTTGACCCTGACCCCAGGTGGTCTTGACGCCTCCCCAGGGGTGGGTCTGAACGCTACCAGGTGTGGTGGTTAGCCCACTCCCACTTCCTAAGATCCATAAAAGCAGGGGGACTTCCTGTTTCCCTGCCTCTCTGATTATCAGCAACCACCCTCCTATTTCCTGCTGCTCTTTCTTTTACCACATATTTGGTGATTTTACCACCTTTGTTTGGCCATAACCCATGAGAAGGAAAACCATTGCCATCAAATCTGGTTGTATTTACATATTTTGTATCTTATTTTCCCTTCCCTATACCTTTGTAACTTCCCTATCTCATATACCTTTTATTTATTGGTAAACTTTTCTTCTTTTAACTTCCAAAACAAAGTGAGATTATTTATTTGATTCTGTTTACCTTTCCTCTCTCTTTACATCTAATTCTGTTTATTTGGGAAAGAAGGGGGAAGAAGAAAGGGTACCCTATAAATTGTTATTGGCTCTATCAACTATATTTGAGTCTCTGGGAAATTTAAATTAGAACCAAGACAACTTGTTTATGTTCCTATTGTCTTGAGACATGGAGTATCACTGCTGTGAAAGAGGCTGAGATGTATAAACCATTACTCAGATAACCCTGATACCTCTATCAAATGTTTATCCCAGCAGTGTCCAGGCCCATGTGCTAATCTGAAGGCCACTGAGGCACAGATTTTCAGCACCAAGACAGGAGCAGGACACACATGACAGAGCGCTGATGGATGTAGCTCTGGCTGACAGTAGGAGCAGTATCTGCCTGGTATGACTGCACCTGAGCTATTCTGCCACCAGCTAAAGTTGAGTACACTCCCAAAATACAAAACAGGGCCACAATAAATTATCACAGGACTGAAGCAGCTCCTCTCTGAGGGAACGCTGAGACTTGAGCTTGTTCAGCATGGAGAACACAAGACCCCAGGGAGACCTTCTTGCAGCCTTTCACTACTAAAGGGATCCTAGAAGAAAGATGCGAACAGACTTTTTAGCAGGGACTGTTGAAGATGGACAAGGGGTGATCACAGAATGACAGACTCACAGAATTAACCAGACTGGAAAAGATCTTTCAGATCATCAAGTCCAACCTACCGCCTAACCCTCCCAACTAACTAAACCATGGCACTAAGTGCCTCATACAGTCTCCTCTTAAACACCTTCAGGGATGGTGACTCCACCACCTCCCTCGGCAGCCCATTCAAATGGCAAATCACTCTTTCCTTGAACATGTCCAGAGAAGGGCAACAAAGCTGGTGAGGGGACTGGAGTACAGCCCTATGAGGAGCAACTGACGGAGCTGGGGTCTCCAGCCTGGAGAAGAGGCTCAGGGTAAACCTTATTGTCCTCTACAACTACCTGAAAGGAAATTGTATCCAGGCAGGCATTGGTCTCTTCTCCCAGGCACCCAGTGATAGAACGAGAGGACACAACTTCAAGCTGTGCCAGGGCTGGTTTAGGCTGGACATTAGGAAGAAATTCTTCAAGGAAAAAGTAATTTGCCATTGGAGTGGGCTGTCCGGGGAGGTGGTGGAGTCACCATCCCTGGAGGTGTTTAAGAGGAGACTGGATGAGGCGCTTAGTGCCATGGTTTAGTTAATTAGAAGGGTTAGGTGATAGGTTGGACTTGATCTCAAAGATCTTTTCAAACCTAGTTAATCCTGTGATTCTGTCATTCTGTGAATCTGTAAACATGCTCTTTAAATGTCCAACCACAAATCTCCCATCAACATACTCTGAACCTAGGTTCCTCTCAAATGGACTTTGTTTCTCACCTCAGTCTTAGAGCAGTCACAAAGTGCAGCACTGCAGATGAGAAAGCTCCCATAAGATTGAGATGTCTTTGCTGGCAGCCAGAAATGATAAATCAGAAATCTGAAGCTGTAGCCCCGACAAGCAGCAAATCTTAAAGATAGCACCTGCCTTGTTCATGACCAGTATGGTCACTTTTGACCTGAACCATTGCAGCTCTGCTTCCTCTGTTTTTCTTGGCTCCACAGCCCAGTCCCAGCTTCTCCCAGGTAGGGAGGTTTTCATCCTGGCCTCTTTGCTGAGCCTGCTTTTGCCTGCCTTGTCTCTCCAGGCTCAGTTCTACCTTCCTCCCTAATCCTTTGCTCTGGCCAGGGACTCCTACAAATACATCTTCCCCAGAGGTCTCAGAAGAGCCCTCCTACCCAGCTTGCACTTTGTGTGGGGAAAGTGTGACCTGCAGCTGTTTAAAGTCTGCCTCTTGTCCCATATGCAGGTTGGCCAGTCACTTCCTCTGTCTAGTCCTGCTCTCAGGAGTGGCATAGGATGAAAAAAACACCCCTCTGCTCTCATTCCTAATTTTCTCTACAGATTTTTGGGCAGAGTTTGCATATATTAAGAAATTCTGGCTTGGAGAAGAACATGAATGCTGAGATGGCATTATCAGCCTGACCACGGAGAGCATCAAGGCTCTTGCTGATTCCAGGGAGAGCAGGACCTCCCCTTTCAATTTGCAGACAGTTTTTCAAGCAGTGCTCAACACCTTTGTGCAGTGGTTGCTGGAAAGCAGATGACCACAGTAAGTGTGGCAGCAAGTCCAGACATGAGATCTTCACACTGCCTGCAGTGTCTATAAACCCCCTGTGCTCACCCACGCCTTCAGCCTGCCACGCGCAGTGCAGCAGCCCACCAGCCCTCTGCCACACAGGATCAGATCTAACTCCAACGTGAAGAATGTGTCCAGACCATCCTCTTTAATGACCTTTCTGGTTATTTTTTTTTCCAGAGGATCTCTCCCTATCACTCTAAACCAGGGGTCCTCAAACTACGGCCCGCGGGCCGGATACGACCCCCTCCCCCCAGGATCCTCAATCCGGCCTGGCGGTATTTAAAGAACCCCCCTGCCCGCCCTCCCCTCGCCGGCGGTTGCGGGGGAACCAAGCAGCCACTTGCTGCCCCTTAATCCCCGCAGCCCCCAGGCGCCCGCCGCGATTGGGCTGCAACCAGCGCCTCCTCCTCGACCTGCCCCCACCATGGGGCGCCTCTCGGCTACAAACCGCGCCGCCGCCGCCCCGTACTCCTCCTCCTCCTATTTCTCAGTGGCACTCGACGAAAGCAGTGATGTTCGTGACTCTGCACAACTTCTAATTTTCATTCGTGGGACAAATGATTCTTTCGAAGTCACAGAGGAGCTTGCTACACTGAAAAGCATCAAAGGAACAACAACAGGAGAGGATATCTATGAGAAAGTTTGCCAACCTATGAATGATTTAGAGCTGGACTGGGGTAAACTATTCAGTGTGACAACTGAGGGTGCTCCTAGCATGGTGGGATCCATGAAAGGAATGGTTGCACGCATTAACAAAGAGATGGACAAACGCAACCGTTAACATCCAATTGCATCATCCACCAACAAGCACTGTGTTGTAAATCGCTGAGCTGGACTCTGTCATGAAAATTGTGGTTTCTTGTGTTAACTTCATTGGAGCTCATGCACTAAACCACAGTTAGTTTCATGAATTTCTGTCTGAACTAAATGTTGCCTATGAAGATGTTCGGTACCACACAGAAATCCGTTGGCTGAGTCGAGGGAGAGTTTTGAAACGATTTTGTGACTTACTTCCACAGGTTTATGACTGTATGCTTTCTAAAAACAAGACAGTACCAGAGCTCAAAGATGCAGAATGGAAATGGCACCTTGTGTTTCTGACAGATAAAACAGAGCTACTCAACAATTTCAATGTCCGGCTTCAAGGAAAGGGGAAGCTTATCTCTGATATGTATTCACATGTGAAGGCATTTCAAGTCAAATTAGACCTGCTCATTAACCAAGTAAAGGAGGAAAACTTCTGCCATCTCCCCAAAACTCAAAACCTGTCTGCAGAAAAACCAGCAGTTGCATTCCCAAACGAAACATGTATGGATGTACTAAAAATGTTGCAAAAGGAGTTTCAAATTACATTTAAAGAGCTTCGTCTTCATGAACAGGACAAACAGCCTTTCTGGAACCCATTTTCTGTTGACATTGAAACTGTTGATCCGATTTACCAAATGGAATTTGCCAAAGTACAGACTTGTGACTCTTTGAACGATGCATTCAAATCAAGCAGCCTTACTAATTTCTATGCATCTCTCCCCTCAGAGACATACCATAATCTCAGGATAGCATCTATGTCTGTGAGCAGACTTTTCCCCAAATGGAACATCTGGAATCTCCAATCAGACTAACTGATGAACACTTGCATCACTTGCTACGATTAGCAGTGACAAATATAGAACCTAACATTGACCACCTCATTAGCCAAAAGCAGGCCCATAGTTCACATTGAAATATTATTTGGTTTTGTTGATTGTGCTAGTTTGAGCCTAGCTAGAATGTTTTGGTGAGAAGGGCTAGATAATAGGNGGGGGGGGAGGGGGAGGGGCGGGAACACCCAAACCATCACATTGATGACAATTGTTCTTCATTTTAGACATTGCATTCTTTTTCCTGTTTTTTGTGCACTACTACAAATAAAATATATGCAGTGTGCATAGGAATTCGTTCATTGTTTTCCAAACTATAGTCTGGCCCCCAACAGTGTCCGAGGGACAGTGAACCGGCACTCTGTTTAAAAATTTTGAGGACCCCTGCTCTAAACTGACCTGCAGCATCACACCCCTGAGCAGGCTACAGCAGTACACTCGCTCCTCTGTGAGAAGAGCATGCAGTTCTCAGACTCTACTAAGAGCTGGGAGAAATCAGTTCAGATACCCTTGTAGCCAGAGTTACAATAAGAACCAAACTCCAGGTAAAAAAGCAAGCTGGAACTTAATGGGGGCTTTTGATACAGTGAATGGAGAATCTACAATAAAGCTGACGGAGAAGGAGGAGGAGCATGCCTGGCTTTCTGCAGCCTGTGTCAGTTATAAGTCAACAACATGCTACTCCAGGCTCAAATCTCACTGACAGTTAAGGCAGAAAAGTGTCTCCTGATGTCAGTAAAATCCTGGTGTTACACAAGTGACACTAGCCCTCCTGGGAGTACAGCATAAGGAAAGTGACCAAGCAGAGCAGGGAGCCTGTCTCTTCAATTATGTTTCTTTTTGCCATCTCATATAGGAAATATTTCAAATCAATCCTGTTGATACTAAGCAAAGTTGGGTTTCAAAAGGGAACATTCTGGTTGATTATTTTTATTAACCTCCTAAAAGCGCCAAGATCCATGACTGATCTGCCGTCACAAAAAAATAAGCATTTTCTCATTGGAGACTTTGTTTGTAACTGAAGTTGTTGGCTTTTTTTTTTTTTTCCCTCCTCCTTTTGATAGAAAAGAGAACTTATTATGTCACAGTATCACAGTATCACCAAGGTTGGAAGAGATCTCATAGATCATCAAGTCCAACCTATTACCACAGAGATCAAGGCTAGCCACAATAGCTCAGTCGACTGAGTGTGGGACTCCCAGTCTCAGGGTCGTG
>WAAF01008342.1:0-15437 GCA_013400475.1 Tricholaema leucomelas
TTTCCTGGGAAACCTCCCCTCTTTTCCAATGGTGATATACTCTCATTTTTATCTTTAATTCCTTTAGCAGCTCCTTGCCCATCCAGTCTTGTTGCCTCCCTCGCCGGCTCATCTTCCACTACAATGGCACAGCCTGCTCCTGTGCCTTTAGGAGTTTCTTCTTGAAGTAGGTCCAACCTTCCTGGACCCCTTTGTTTTTAAGGGCACTTTCCCAAGGAACTTTCTGAATTAGTTCCTTAAATAGGCTGAAGTCTGCCCTTCAGAAGCCCAGTGTGGAGGTTCTGTTGATGCCCCTCCTGGGAAAGAGATCAGTCAGGCACTATCTTTTAAGCTGTGACACCAGAAGACAGAATAGAATAACAATATTACAATATCCTGGGACGAGCAGGTCCATCCCCTTGGGATGGGCCTCTGTCCCAATGGTTTTGTTAAGGGAGATCTAGGATCCCTCAAACAACCACAATATGGAAGCATAATAGAAAAGAGTTGGATTCATTACAGCTGCACATAATTTCAGATTATTGCTTTCAATTAACAGAAAGGAAAACAGTCCAGCTCTATCAAGCCTCTCTTACATCTCTTAGACTCATTCTGTTCAAGGTAACAAGCCCATGAAAGAAACTATTAAAATAGATCTTTACCAGGGTTAAACTTAAATATAGGCAGATGGCAATAATTGTCTCCTTAGTGGTTTCCATTCATTTTGTCTTTAAACTATGGCACTTTATATTTCTTTCCTCTACAGCCCTCCATCTTTCCTCTTTCTTATTACTCCATCACATCACTCCAAGAAAATCCAACTCAACAGTGATTAACCTCATACCCTGCTTTTCCAAAGGGGACACAGCAATGACAAAATCACTTTCAACAGGACCCTTGACTAAGGCAGTAATTCTGTGCCAGTTTCCTTGTCTGAAAAACATACAGAATGCAGTTACTCAAGGCTGAAATTGTATGTTCCTTAATGTGGTTTGGGTACAAGGTTTTCTGCAGATGTTACTCTTTATCATTTGGAGCCACCTGCAGGAAGAGACTATAATTCTAGCAAAAAGAAAGGAAAATGTCACATTCTATTTGGGAAGCTGCTGTAATTGTGAACAAGTTCAAAAATAAAACATTTTTTCATGTTTTTGCATAAATATGGGGATTTCAAATATAGTTTCCTCTCTTCCCATCTAGGAATGGACTCAATAACTGTATCACTGGGAGCAAATACTGGAAAAGAGGCCATGATGTGTGAGAGTAAAGTGTGTTCACACAGGTGAGTGAGAGCAGAGAGAAGCTGAAAAACATTACAGTGATAGGATGTGTGTTGTGGAGGGGATTTCTGCTGCCTACGTCAATTGTGGCAGAGGGGAGAAATTAATTGGTGCGAGATGATATTCTATAAAAATATAGGCTGCATTAACATCAATATTCTGAACTCTTGCCATCCTCAACCACTGAATTTTAATATTAATATTTGTTCTACAAAGTTGTAGAAGACATTCTAGGAATATTATCAAACAGTAACTTGTCAATAATTAGCAAACCTTCAAACAATAAAAAGAGAGAGGAAATTTTCCCATGGTCAAATGCCACTTGGGATCAATATGCTGTTTGCCCAGTAGATGGGCTCAAGCTCTTTCTGCTCTATGGCAGAAGGCAGTAGAAATTACAAAGGCATTAAAGCATTTACTCACAAATTCTTATTAATTATCAATCACCCTCCAGGGCTACATCACAGCCTATATAAATGTCCAATCTTCAGGGGAGTCTGCCTGTGGACATTGAGGCTGGAATTCTTCCGGCTTCAGAAGAAAGGATGCAGTCTCTGACCTTGTTCTCCTGGCTTCTTCTGGATGATCTGTCCAGGGATTCTTAGGCAGGACCTTCAGGTGCAGAGGCAGGATGTTGTGCAGTCTCAGCATGGTGTCACACTGGCCACACAAGCTGATTGCATGCAGACAAGTGGGTCTGCTCCTGGTAACTTCACAGCAGTGGAGCTTACCAGGCAGTGAAAAGGCAGCAGGCGTGCAATAGGGTGCACAGCTGCACAGGAGACTGAGCTCCATAGATAAAGGCAGACAGTACAGGAAGGGCAGTCTAGATGCTTGTCACTTTGCTGCCAATCCCCAGGCCGATTCCAGCACAGGCACTGTGCAGGGTACCCCTCATGCCAGAAGGGCCCCTTGCTCCCCCTGCTTCACGCCTGCAGGGCGGGGTGGGGAAACAGGTCTTTTGGCGCCTTTTCCTCTCCCATTCAAACCACAGAGGGAAGGAATTTTGGGGTATACAGGACTCCAGGACATTCCCACCCCAGTGGTAATAAGCATCTTTGTCTAGAAATTCAGAGTGGTAGGTGATCCCCCTTGCAATTTAGTAAGTTGTGTGACCTATATAGGTTAGCCTTTCCAACATTAACAATATTTAACAACACAATACTAGCCCCAACAATACTTAACAATATTTAACAAGGCTTAACAATAGCCCAAACAGTATTAAATAAAGCTACACGGTCAATTTGAATAATTAATTGCTCTGTTCCTGGTGGAGCAATAGAGTTCATGGCAGAGCCTTAGATGCTTTGAGTCCATGGCAGGAGGTCAGGCTCTGCAGGTCCTGATGCCATCATCCACTGGCCACCCCAGTGATATGTCTCCATCTCTTGTGTAGCTGGTTCTCCCTTTCCCAGGTGCTGGTCAGGAATTGGTCCTTGTCTGTGACCTTAACCTGTAGGGAGACAAAACTTGCCTTGGCGTATAAAGGCCAGGCTTGACAATTAATAATTGGGGACGATCCACCGTGCACTGACGTGGTGGCTTCTAGAGCTTCCCAGGCATATAAGCCTCTGGGTTTATCATGGGCACAACCCCTATAGGAGGTAAATTAAGTAGCCTGGGTTAGCTCTTTGTATTGGGGCAGGTGGTCAGTGACCCCGGGGGCTCACCTAGGCATCAGGTCTTAATTTTGGGGCTTCTGTAGCTCTCCCAGTGATTGCTGACCATTAAAAGCTGCCTGAGCCACTATTACAATATTTTAGTGTTTTGCCTCCCGTCTGGGAGACAAGAAAGGGTTAACCTTTTTGTCTGGGGACGAGGTGGAGTTCCCTGCAGGGGGGCTGCCACTTCTGGGCATGCCGCATTCGCTCCGAGGGCTGCCACTGGGCGAGTCACTGGGCCTGGGCTTATCAGCCAGGTTTTGGACGCACAGTACTAAATCTTTCAGCTGCCAATCTGCCAGCTGCTTTAAGATGGTTTTAGATATCCCTAGAGATAGGGCTTGTCTGTACCATCTATCTCTCAGAGAGTTCAGCTGTCTGGATCTACAGTCACCCTGTTGGTGTTGGTCTCTTCCCAAGCATTTCCTGGGGAAGAAGTTTGTAGGAACTGTCCCCCTGGGGGAGTCCTTTACTAACCGGACCTGTCTGCGCATGGTCCCGGATTTTTCTGTGGGAGAAGCACCAGATTGTCTCTCGCCAGACTTTCTGTCTTCAGGAGAGCCAAACCTAAACTGGAGCCTGTGGGCATTTAAGTCGATTAACAGTTCAGCCCATGTCATTACATGTTCTTGTGCATCTTCCTCTGCATTTCCTGCGATCGCCCTTTGAATTGTCTCTATATTTTTCATTGCTTGAACTTGCAAGCTTGCTGGCAATCCCCACATAATAGGGTGTAACCGCTCCGGGTCTACGGGAGCATTCAAGGGACAATTGTATTTTCCCTTATCATATATTGCCTGCACACAGGTGAGTCTGTGGAGAGCTGTGATCAGTTCAGAGGAGCTGGTTCTGCTGGCTCTCCCAGGTAGGCTGGATGAAAGACACTTCCCCAGTAAGCTATCCAGGCAGTGAGGCTGTGCGTCCCCTTCAGGTTCGCGCATCAGGAGCACGTCATCCCCCCAGTCTCCATCTGCTTCCTTGGAGTCTAAAAGGACTTTGTCCCCACCAGCTCGAGAGACCCTATAGACATATTCTGCCACCGAGTCACCTGGCTTTCTCGTGTATTTGATCTGCCAGTTACTGAGCTGCGTGTCTGTGTACCACTTTTTAACAATGGTGGTGGCAGCGCCACGTTTTCTGCCCTTAATGTTCAAGATCTGAGTCTTTGTGACAGGCAGCATGCTTTTTTGCCTTATGGTGTCCTCCTCACCAGAGCTCACTTCCCCACTAGCTACAAGGGAGTCCAGCTGGGACCTGGGCTTTCTGTGGGACTTTGTAGCTTTTAGCCACACAGGCACAGACACAGCAGAATTGTCTGAGTCAGTAATAATATCTCTTCTGCCTGATTTTGCAGGATTCCCTTCCTCCAATTTGTCCCTCAGGACATTCTCTGCTTTTCTACCCGGTTCACACAGTTGCGTATCACTCAGTTCATATGCAGAGAGGGGGGTCGATGAACGTCAATCTGAAGAGAGCACGAGTCTTTCTTTCACCTGGCTTCTCAATGCCTCTGCAAGTCTCTTAGTTTCTGCCAGCATATTATCCCACATGTCTTGGCTTCTTGCTTTTTCCTCTAATAAATCCTTTTCCAAGGCCTGGGTTCTTTTCTCATAATTTTCAAATTCAACATGAGCCTGGGTCATCAGTTGTCCCAAAACAACAGTGTAAAACTCTGTTGCAGACGTGGTAGTCGCAGTGTCAGAGCTCTCAGCTAGTTTCTCCAGGATTTTCTCTGGATTTTTACAATTTTGCTGAGCCCAAATTAAATCAAGTCCTGTGATTAGGCATCCTTTGTTGTGAAGAAGTTCTACTGTTGAACTACCCTGCTTTAGCTGTGCCATTAATGTTATGAAGGCAGGGAATTAATGCGGCTGAGTCAGGAATATATAAACTTTAATTGAACTGGAAGTGAAGAATCCTGCGGTCAAATGCCACTTGCGGTCAATATACAGCTTGCCCACTAGATGGACACAAGGAGCTCTTTCTGCTCATGGCAGAAAGCAATGGAGAATCACAAAGAGGCTTTTAAGTATTTTCTCACAAAATTATCATTACCTGACTCGTGGGACTAGCCACAGACCCAGACAGTGTCCAAGCACTTTCAGGGGACTCTGTCTTGTTGGCTGTTGAGACTAGATTCTTCCCAGGCTTCTGAGGAAAGGAGGCAGACAACCTCTGACCTTGTCTTCTGGCTTTTCTGGATGACTGTGTATTTTCAGAATTTCTAGTCTTAGCAGGAGACTTTTAGGTGCAGGCAGATTGTCTTGCGATGTGCAGTCTCAGCATGATGTCACACTGACTATGCAGGCCGATTGCATGGAGGCATTCAGAGCCTGTTTCTGGTAAACTTGCAACAGTGGAGTTTCCAGACAAACAATAAGGCAGTAAGAAATAGCAGCAGGCAACAGCAGGCATGAATACAATGGCAGAGCACACCAGAGCACATCATTTACCTGTGTATCTCTTTTTTATCAATGTGGGCTGAGATTAATTGCTCTTTGGACACAGAATAACCAATCAGAATGGCAGTTAGCCAAACCTTACCATACTAGGCAAAGCCATAGGCTTGCTTTTCCCAAATTTGGGAAAAGCATAGGCCCTACACAAGGCAGGCACAAGCTAAGTGTATGTACCTTGTTTACCACAGGGCCAAGACAAGTCTGGGCAGGCCAGAGTCCTTAGACTTAGTGGCTCCAGGTTCTTTTATGTTCTTTTCCTGTGGCTGCTTCTCTCATGGAGCAGAAAAACATGCCTGGGCAAGCCAGGATATGTATTAAGCCTATTTGGGGCCTATCAGACCTACCACAACAGGGTAACACATAAATGATTAGAGGACTGTCGTGGAGGGGGATTCTGCTGCCTATGCCGGTTTGTGGAGAAGGGGAGAAATTAATAGGTGCGAGATTATTATGTATAAAAATATATATTTATTAAATCTAATATTCTGAACTCTCGTCACCCCCAACCACTGTATTTAATATTAAACGGATCTTTTCACGGTTATGGGTGGATGTTATGGGAATAATAACACAATATGGCTTATTAGTAACTATATTACAATATCTAGCATACAACTATTAACAGACTATTAACAGAGAGAGAAGTTTCCCCGTGGCTCAATGCCGCTTGGGGTCAATATACTATTTGCCCAGCTGAGTGGGCTGAAACACTTTCTGCTCTATGTCAAGAGACTACAAATATTACAGAGGTATTAAAGCTGTTACTCACAATTCTGATTAATCATCAATAATCATCAATCACCCTCCGGGGCTAGGTCAACAGCCTATTTACCTAACGTCCAAACCTTAGGGGAACTTTGCCCATAGACTTAGGGGCTGGAAATCCTCCCGGCTTGAGGGGAAAGGAAATCTTCCCAACTCTAGGGGAGATGAATAATCCTCCCGGCTTCTGGGGAGAGGATGCAGTCTTCCCAGCTGTCTGGGGAAAATGAGTACAGTCTCTGACCTTGTTCTCCTGGCTCCTTCTGGATGTTTGGTCTGGGGACTGGTCCGGGGACTGCTGGCAGGACCTCAGGCATAGGAGAAGGGTGCTGTGCTGTCTGAGCACGGTTCTCACGCTGGCTGGCAGGCTGATCGCATGTGCAGATAAGAGGGTCTGCTCCTGGTATCTCGGCAGCAATGGCTTTTACCAGGTAATGGAGGCAGCAGGCGTGCAAGGTGTGCATGGCTGGCTGGGGAGTCTGAGCTCCTTAGATAATAACAGGCAATGCAGGATCAAATCCTGATTATGAGTGATCACGAGTAGGGGGGCCCAAGCATGGGGCCTGAGCGAGAGCGTGAGCACGCTGGTGAAGCGAGAGTGCATGCAAGTGAAGTCAGAGCTAACAGAAACTAGAGTATGCATACAGAAGCTAGCATGTAGAAGAAGCAAAAGAAGCAATGGAGGGGAAAAAGCAAGTGAGAGCACGTGTGAGCTCCCATTTATGAACTGTGGGCCTGAGATTAATTGCCTAATTTTACACTAGTGACCAATCAGGTTTGGCATTCAGCCAAACAATACTATAATAGGCAAAATCACTTGCCTGGTACCTCCAAATATGGGGAGGGCATAGGCTAGGCCACATGCTGACAGTGTGGGCTTATGCAACATGTTTACAACCACCTTATATAACTTGTTTACTACCTGGACCTTAAGCAGGCCAGACTCTATGGCACCTAGGCCTATTGTACCCTTTTGTGCCTTTAATGTGTTTACCTCTGATTTGGGCTTGTTTACCCCTGGTTCAGGGAGGAAAAACATGTTTGGGTAAGAAAACATGTCCAGGCAAGGCAGGGCAACGTAAGGCATAAAATAAGCCTATTTTCGGGTCTACAGGCCCTCCACGACAAGGACCTGCCCATTTGCCCTGTGGAGACATGTGGGAAACTATTTTCTTTTCTACTAGATACTCAGATAATAAAGAGGATCTTTTGCTCAGGAGTGTATTTTCATTGGATAGCAGAATTCACTTAACAATCATTTTGTTTTAACCATCTGTCCCATTTCTGTTCGTTTTGACTCATCCTTAGCCTCCCCCTTGTTAGCCCATCTACTACAGGCTGTAAAATAGCACAAGTTATCTTTATATCTGTGTGCATATACTGCTGCCATACTATTTATTGTGGCTTGTCTTTCATGTCACTGATTGTCTTTTTTAATGTATGAAATTGGAAATTTTCATGGCAAACTACTTAGAGCTCTAAGGAGGAAAGGATAGAATGTCAAAGAAAGGGAAGACACAAGACAAAGTGGACAGAGTGGACTATAATTAGCAAATAAAAAAGTCAGGAAGAAAATCAGAATGAGTTGATAATGTTGATGAGGCTACAAGACTGTTGAGATCCAACAGTACTAATGCTGCACTTTGACAAGACAGCCTCCAGAATCAAAATAAGGAAGTTGGAGAAAATTAGTGCAGTGCAATAGAACAGAAGGTAATCTGGCATCTGGGATCTTTTCTGCACATTTTCTGTGATAAGCAGTGGGATGAAATGTCTTTCTTAAAAGGCTTCTATTCAAAAGAAATCCAAACTGAAAGTGTATTCCCTTTACTAATTTTTCTGTCTTTCTGTTGGCTTAGATGCTTGCTCTGAATTTACCCTGAGATAGCTGGGAAAATCATGTGATGTAAAATCCACAAGAAATTTTAATTTCACTGTAACCACAAAGGTTTAATGAGCTCAAGTTTCCCCTGTGAAGCAATTTGTCAGTGTCACCACTGCTCACACCAGAGGGATATGGCTTTCTAGTACAATCTCTAACAGTGGACAGACTGAAGTAGAAGTAGTGATGTTAAGGTTACTGATGTAGAAGACTGAAATAGGATAGGTGACAGCCTTCTTTTTGATGGGCCACAATATCAAAGACACCAAGGGAAGGATATCTGTTGTAGAAGACAAAGGTGTAGTTCAAAACAAGATGAACTGAGCCTGTTGTGCATAAATGTATGTATTGTATCCCTTGAGATCAATATTTAGACTTCAGCTGTGCTTGCTTATTGCTCTGTAAACGTTACAAATTATCTCAGGCACAAACCAATCAGTACCAAAGACAGTATAAAATTTATTTGTTAAAACGGAAGCAAGCGGCACCAGGCATGAGGTGAGTCTGTGCTCTACCAACTTTGTGCAAAGGACACATGACATCCTGTCCCATTATACACACGGATCATACATATGCATCAGATATGCAAACAAGTCCCTGAAATTCTTGCTGTGCTAGAGATCTTGTGCACCTGTGTTGTCCAGTCACCTGTGGTGGTCTTCTCTGTGTGTCCTCCTGTTTCTGATCCCTCCCTTCCAGACACAATGGCAGTAAGAAAAACCCTGCCTGTCCCATGCTAATCGTCGATCCCAAGGAGGCACACTCCCCCCTTTTGTCTCCTCCTAACATGAATCATGCACCTATTTATCATAATAAGTTACCTATCTAGGGGGACCAGCTGTAACACACTGAAGATCAATAGTCTGAGCACAGTTCCTCAAAATAAGTGAGGAATTCAATGCAAAAAGCCAATAAAATCTGAGAGAACCAGGCCCTTCATTATAAATTGCCATATGCACAGGATGAAAGGTAATACTTCCAAAGGTAAAGTAATATTCCACTAAAATAAACACAAGAAGAAAATAAGTGTAATTGAACTTCAACAGAAGGATTTTGAATAAGACTTTAAAGAAAGAAATTATGGTATTTGCTCAGAAAATGGTCTGAGGATAAGAGGAAGCAACTTGAAAACACAGGGATCTTAGAGTAGAAAAACTGCATAGTGACATTTGATGAATTACTAAGAATGCTGTGTGTCTCTATCTCAGCCAGTGTGACCCAAATTAGTAAGCAAACAAAAAAGAGTGTGAGCTGTTGTTTCTGCCTTATATAGCATTAAGCCCCTGAAGCCTCTAACAGACAATTGACTCAAGGGAGAATTTAAATACCCCTAGCACCTCTTTTTGTGTGGGAAAGTGTATTCGGTGAATTTGTTTCATCTGTATTGTTACCATGCCTTTTCCCGAACACAGTAAACTGCAAGGGCACAAGAACTGTTCAGATCAGACTATGAAATCTAAAGTGGAGATGCATCTTTTGCTCTCTTCCTTGCCAGAGCACCTTCATCTGAAAGTACCAGTTTCATTTGAGTTCTAGGACATCACTGCCCAGGTGCAGCTATAGTGGAATCTGTCCTGTCTTAGAATGGAGAAAGAGACACAGATCTGCACTACAATCAAAACTCAGAAGCACCTCATTCCTTGAAGATTATAAAATCTCATTGATTTTGTCCTGGCTCTCTACATGTGTAACTTTGTATAACCTACAAAGCATTTCATAAAGCCAAGCTACTTCCTGTCTCAATACCAGTGCTTAGTATCTTTTGCTATGTTGAGCTGCTTTCTTGTTTCACAGAGCAGATGGTTTCCATGAATAAGAGCTTCATTAGCTGGGTAGTACAACAACCTGAGCGTAGTAGCACTGCTGCTTCACTTTCCTTGCTACAAAAATCCTATGTAGAACAACGTGATAATTTACACTACTCATACCTATTTATGCATTTTAAAGTTAGGTGTCACTCAGATCTCTTTTTGTAGTCAATAAAGACTCCCAGAGTGAGAGTCATCCCATCCTGAGGTCTAATATAGATGGGAACTACTTAGAAATCACAGAATCATAGAATGGTTTACATTGGAAGGGACCTCAAAGATCATCCAGTTCCAACCCCCTGCCAGAGGGAGGGAAACTTCCTACTAGAACAGGTTGCTCAAGGCCTCATCCAGCCTGGCCTTGAACACTTCCAGGGAGGGAGCATCTACAGCTCCCTTGGGCAACCTGTGCCAATGTCTCACTCACTGGAAAGAACTTCCTAACATCTAGTCTAAATCTCCCTTCTTCCAGTTTAAACCTCCTCGTCCTGTCATTACAAGACCTTGTGAATAGTCCCTCTCCAGCCTTCCTGTAGGGCCCCTTCAGATACTGGAAGGTCTCCCTGAAGCCTTCTCTTCTCCAGGATGAAGAATCCCAACTCTCGTAGCCTGTCCTCATAGCAGAGCTGCTGCAGCCCTATGACCATCTTTGTGGCCTCCTCTGGACTGCTCCAACAGTTCCATGTCCTTCTTGTGTTGGGGGCTCCAGAACTGCACACAGTACTCCAGGTAGGGTCTCAGGAGAGCAGAGTAAAGGGGGAGCACCCTTTCCCTTGCCCTGCTGGCCATGCCACTCTTGCTGCAGCCCAGCATATGGTTGCTGTCTGGGTTGCACGTGCACACTGCCAGCTCATGTTGAGCTTTTCATAACCCCAGACCCCCAGGTCCTTTTCATTAGGGCTGTTCTCCAGCCATTCGCCACCCAGTCTGAATTTGTGCTTGGGATTGTGCCGACCCAGGTCCAGGACCTTACACTTGACCTTGTTGAATTACTTACCTATTTCCAATATCTGTGAGGGTGTCACAGAGGGGGATTCTGCCACCTACGCCAGTTTGTGGCAAAGGGGAGAAATTAATAGGTGTGAGATAATATGTATAAAAATATATATTTATGAACTTCAATACTCTGAACTCTCGGCACCCCCAACCACTATATTAATATTAAATAGGATTCTTACATGGTTATGGAAGGACCTTATGGGAATAATAACACAGTATGACTTATTATAACTATATTACAATAACTATAAACAGAGAGAGGAGTTTTCCCCATGGCTCAATGCTGCTTTGGGGTCAATATACTATTTGCCCAGCAGAGTGGGCTGAAACATTTTCTGCTCTATGGCAGGAGGCTAAAGGATTACAGATAGTTCAGAAGCATTTACTCACAATTCTAATTAATTATCAATAATCACCAATCACTCCCCGGGGCTATGTCACAGCCTATCACCTAGTGTCCAAGCCTCAGGGGAACTTTGCCCCTGGACTGTGAGGCTGGAAATCCTCCTGGCTTCAGGGGAAAGGAGGTCTTCCCAGCTTTAGGGGAGATGAGTCTTCCTGGCTTCTAGGGAAAGGATACAATCTTCCCAGCTATCTGGGAGAAATGAATACCATCTCTGACCTTGTTCTCCTGGTGAGGAATGAAATCTCTGCCTTTGTCTCCTGGCTCCTTCTGGATGCTTTGTCCAGGGGCTGGTCTGGGGACTGTTGGCAGGACCTCAGATAGAGGGTGCCGTGCAGTCTGAGCACGGTTCTCACGCTGGCTGGTAGGCTGATCACATGCAGGGTCTGCGTCCTGGTATCTGGGCAGCAATGGCGTTCACCAGGAAATGATAGCAGTGGGTATACACCCCTGTGTGGGAGTCTGTGCTCCACAAATATACAGACAGGCTTAAGTGAGCTCTGCAAGTGAACAGGAGTCAGCCTGATTTGAAACAATGGACATGGGAAGAGGTGGCAAAACAGCTATTAGATTATGCCAGGCAGTATGGGGTGCCTGAGGAAGTTCAAAAGCCTGAGCCTAGAAGCTTCAGGCATGTGAAAATTAGTCACCCACTGCCAAGTCCAGACCCCCAGAGCCAGATGCTTCGAATCCCCAAGCAACACTTGACTGGGGGAAGGGAGCACCTGAACACCAGGCAATATTGGTGGGGGGTGGGCTGAAAGAAAGGTATCCCAAAAGAAGTGATTGACGGGTTATTCACCAGGCAGTTAGAAATGGTTGTGACACTGGCCTGAGCCCACCGTTGATAAGAGGACAGGAGTGCCTCCTAGGAACTGAGGGCTTCACCCCTCAGTGGTGAGTGGGGGAGGTGAAGCATAGAGATCTGTGAGCTCACCAAACAATTGTAAAATTGTACAGGGTTTGGGAGGTGGATTTGGTTTGTGCTTAGCTTGACCTTTAAGCTGAAACAATCACAGGCACTTACAGGCCCATTCAAAGTAATTAAGCCAAGAGCTTCACCTGGGCAGGCTCAGGGAGCCTGTCTTTGAGTGGGGGATGTCTTGCACTGATACCTTATCTGTATCTGAGAGAGTGGACTACCCAAAAGGAAAAGTACCAGTCGTTTCTGAAATGATGTATTATCAGAAGGATGTGTGTTCTTGCCATATTAAAGACCTCTCAAGTTTTGCAGGCTACAAGTCTCCTGGCAGCATCACTACATCAAAGGACTGCATTTTCCTCATACCCTGGCAGATTCATCAGACCCACAGGGAAGCTTTACCTAAGCTTCAATCACTCCTAACTGAAGGACTGACGGGGTGGGGGAATGTCAAATTAATGTATTGTGTTCTGTTTTGTTAAGTGATTCAGCGTTGTTCTTTTGTCTGAAATATGTCTCGGGTGTATTGTCTTAGTTAGAAATTATTTGGTTGCTTCATATTGCAATATGAGGGGTCATGTACATCCTGAGGGGAGATGGAACAATGTCCTTTTTCCTAGCCCATTGGGAACGACAAATTCTATAAAAAGTTACCACCTAATTGGGCTGGGGTGTGCTATACTGTACTCATTCACCCACTATTTTCCTTACTCCCCGGTGGAGAAGGAAATGGCCTGGGAATTAAACTATATGATAATTTGGGAAGAAAGAGAAGGTCCATCTCCATTCACTTGGCACAAGGTAGTGGTCAAAAGTGGGGAAAAGGTGACTGGACCTCTTCAACAGATTATTGAATACTATGGTCCTGCTACCTGGCTCCTGGCTTCCAGGGGACCTTGGGTTAAACAGATGTTGTTTTATTTGTTAGGTGTTTTGGCATTGTTACTTTTCTTGCCATGTATCATTCCCTGTTTTATACAACTGATCCAACATGTAGTATCCAATATGCAGTTGGTATCCACTGATGGTGTAAAACACATTCGGGCCATTACCTGATCAAAACCAATATCCATTGTGAAAATTGTATAAAATTTCCCTATTCTCCCCTACACTTTTCTTTTTCCTTTCTTTACTTCCCCTCCCCCCCCATCCTTTTCCCCATTTTAGCTTCATTGACGGGGTGGTGTGAGAGTCTAAAGCCTCTTGCTTGTTCATCAACAAAGATAAAGATGGCATCTCGTTCATCAACGAAGATAAAGATTGCCTTTGTTAGTTTCCGGGACTCAGACTCAGACTCTGGTGCTTGGCCTAAAGCTCAGGGATGCAAATCGACAGACAACACCTTTGAAACTCCTGCACTTCAGCCTGGCTGGAATGCCCAGGAGGCCTACGGCTTATCTCAGCTACCCCAAAGGGAAAAGGCCTGTGTGAGAATCAATGTGTATTCAGGGTACAGGTACAGCCAGGGAGGAGGCGGAGGCCCTCTCCCCGGTGGCGCCAGACCCCTGTGAATGCATGAGAATACACAGGAAGATTTTCTGGGGAGCTGCAGCCAGACACGGGCAGAAAACTGTATAAAAGGCAGGAGGGAATGCCTGCCAAAGTGTGGCACTCTCACTGGACCGGTGGCACTCTCATTGGACCAGCAGTGGCACTCTCACCAGAGCATCCAGTGGCACTCTCATCGGACCACCAGTGGCACCTCCACTGGACCACCAGTGGCACTCCTAGCAGACCATCAGTGGCACCTCTGCCAGACCACCAAGGGCGGACTTCCACCGGACCACCAGAGCTGCACCACCACCAGAAGAACTCCCGACGGACTCCACAGAAGATCATCCCTGGGCCATGCACCCGTGTCTCTTCCCCCCCCAACCTGCGACTGAGGGTAATATGATCTTTTCCTTCCCTCCTGCTTCTCTCTTCTTCTCCATCGTTCTCTTTATCCCTCTCTCTCTCTCTCTCTCCCTCTTCCCCCTCTCTCCCTCTGTTTTGTCCAACCTTATCCTTTAATGAATAGTTTCGTGGTGATATATAGTCTCGTTTGCACCTTAATTTCACAACACGGAAATCCATAAGAACAGGTCTTGCTCCTCAGGACGGAGACATTGTTAATCGCTGTTCCCCAGACTTTGACAGGGGGCCCGAGCGCAGGGCCTGAGCGTGAGTGTGAGCACACTGGTGAAGCGAGTGCAAGCAGGTGAAGGTGCTGCAATGGAGTCAGAGCAGAGGCTAGAGCTAGCAGAAGCTAGAACACGTAGAAGCATGCAGAAGCACATAGAAGCAAGTGAGAGCACGCTGTTTACCTGTGTGCCTTCATTTATGAACTGTGGGCCGAGATGAATAGCCCGTTGGCCACTAGAGTGACCAATCAGGGTTTGGCAGTCAGACAAACAATACCATAATATGCAAAATCACTTGCCTGGTACCTCCAAATATGGGGAGAGCATGAGTGGGCCACACTCTGACAGCGTGGGACTGTGCAACATGTTTATAACCAGCTGATGTTACTTGTTTACAACCTGGACCTTAGGCAGGCCAGACTTTGTGGAACCTAGGCCTGTTGTACCTTTTTGTGCCTTTAATGTGTTTACCCCTGTTTTGTTCTTGTTTCCACCTGGTTTGGGGAGGAAAACATGTTTGGGCAGGCAAGGCAAAGTAAGGCATAAAATAAGCCTATTTTCGGGCCTACAGGCCCTCCACAACAGAGGGGAACCCAGACAATTAACTTAAACTAGATGCCTAGTTTTCAAAGGATTGGCATTAAGTTATTCATGATTGAGGAACCTAAAGGTAAGTAGTATGTCTTTGTAGTGGTCTAATCTGTGCTTTACTTGAACTGAGAGAGGTGATATCAAAGTCCTTCTAGGAGACATTACATCCAGGTAAAGAAGATAAATCTGTTCTCAGCCTTGCATAACTTGCTAAACAATGGAACTTATCTTTAGATAGAGAGATGTGTGGTCCCATGTTTTAATATTAAATACTTGTACTAACATGAACTGAATTGGGGCATTAACATCATTGTAACTTAAGGGATCGTTACAAATTACAGAGTATGTCACAGTGGGCCAATATGTAATTCAATCCAGCTGATTTCTCCTTGTTTTAGTAGAAAGCACAGACCAGAGAGGAATGTTTTAGTAATACTGTATTGTAGTAATATGGGCTAATGGTTATTGTACTTCAGTGTCAGAATCTGATGATTTTTTTAATCCTTCATTCTATAGTAATTTTATGTATAAAACTAAATTAGAATCATAGAATCAACGAGGTTGGAAG
>WAAF01008343.1:0-39510 GCA_013400475.1 Tricholaema leucomelas
TGTATTACTTATGATATTACTGTGTTGTAGCAGAATTGCTTAAGTTTCCTCCATGGCAATTTTTTTTTTTCCTTTCATCACATGATTTTAATTTTTTTTTTAATAGCTGTAAAAGAATTTCAAGAGAATAGACTGAAAAAATAAGCATGAGGGAACAAAAAGCTTGTACAAGCTTTTTCAATTTTCTAAGTACTAAAACTTGCATTCCAGTGAGTAAGTAATAACTACAAATTCATCTTTTCCTAGCTTGAAGAACACAAGAGAATGGTAAGAAAAACCTCTGGAGATTTAACAAAGGAGATGTGAGAGAACTATAATTAAAAAATAAATGAAACAGAATTTTATAGTGTGAATGGTGTGTAGCTATGAAATCCGTGGTTGAATCACTGTAACTACAACATAGTTTTCCTGCTTAGCCTCTTGTGAAACAGTTCAGAATGTTTTACTGGTTTAAATGGAAGGCAGCTCTAAGGTGCCCCCCCCAGAATCTTATCTTCTCTAGGCTGTAAAATCCCAGCTCCCTCAGCCTATCCTCATAGCAGAGGTGTTCCATACCTTGAATCATCTCCATGGCCCTCCTCTGGGCTTGCTTCTTACTCTGGGGACACCAGAACTAAACACAGTACTTGAGGTGGGGTCTCTCAAGAGCAGAGTGAAGGGGCAGAATCCCCTCTCTTGATCTGTTGGCCACACTCCAGCAGATGCAGCCCACTTCATGCAACCCAAGAAAATAGGTTGGTGCTGGTGGTGGTGCAGAAGTATTGCCATGACAGTAAGCAGCCGGTTCGCCACGACAAAACTTCAATCCCTGATTGTGGTGCACTACAACCCTAGTGCACTACACACACAGATGTAATCCAGAACATGTGTGAACCAAACTAGCTAGAACTGCTTTGGCTGGCATTTTGTGCTTTTATGGCATATGCTTTTAACTATCTGTGTGAGAACAGAGGCTCTCAAGTCAAGCACACAGCCCCCTGGTTAATCATTCAAAATGTTTTGAACCAGCAGAATGAATTTATACTGGATCAGAGCTTTGTGGCATGTGCCTGCAGAGTTTTGGATCTGATAGAAAGAGTCTCAAAGCCACATTTTGTGTCCTGTTGAACCATAGCCCAGAAAAACATGAAAAAAAATTTTGTTCCATACTACCAGATACTGCCACAGTGAATAATTTACAAATGGGAAGTATGTGGTTTCTGTAATACAGACAAAGAATTTTTCTTTAAAATAGGGTCAAATTATTGCATAAAAGAATTGGACTATTTTGGTTTTTCTTATTTCTCTCTTTCTGTGGCTGAGGAATAATGCTGACCTCATGCTTGTTATCTCACACCCTGTGCTTATGTTAATTCAGAGTCTTTGTATCTCTTCTTCACAAACAAAATTCCAAAGGGCTGCAGTACTTTCTCTCCTTGTTCCTTTCTTTGACCTTGAATAATGGTCCTAGGAAAGGAATCTATGCAGAAAGCAAACCAAGCCCGAGTCCTTAGCAGTAAGTTACTACTCATACTGCTCTACTTGTAGCAAACTACTTGTTTTTGAAAAATGGCGTTATGACAGAGGAACAAATAGAAACTTCAGTCCTCCCTCCAGCTCTCACTCTTCTGAGTGAAAAAGAACTGAACTAGGGTTTCAATCAAAACGTATCCTGAATAAATAATGCAATTTTGCAGCCACCTTATACGACTGATAGCATCAAACCCCATGATGCATACTTTTTTTTTCCCTTTAAGAAACTCACTTCACTATGATGAGGCTTGTGAGTCTTTAAAAAGGGGAACACGTTGATAAGATAAATTGCATATAAGACAAACAAAGAATGACATATAATAAAAGTATCAGCTCTGATGTTTATATCCTAAATGAATCATATTTTAATGGCAACTCAGAACCTCAGTACATCAAGATAGGTTGATGAATACCAAGAGACAAATGAAGATTTCTGTGATACAGTAGTACTAGTGCTTCTATTGAACAATGTCTGCTTTCTTACAAGCACAAGAAAGCAAAAAGATTTGTTCCTCAAATCTTTTCCTCTTAATCTCAAGTTCACTGGAGGCAGCAATTCAGTGGGGGCCAGATCTAGTTCCACTGTAGTCAGTAGAAAAGACTCTGGCTTGGATTTGGATCCAAGTCCTTACTAACATTACAGGGTGGGGTTAACAATGTAAAAAGCTATCGTTTCCAGATCTGACTATCTAAGACCAGATGTGCAAGGCAGGAAACCATATGATTAGTTTCAAACAATAAATAAAATAGGAGTTGCCCTTGTTTAGAAGTGTTTTCCACTTGTGGAGATTTTCTAGCCATGACAACATACTGCAGGATTCAGTATTAAGTCACTGAGTAGCTGAACCTCTGTGCAGTGAAGCCTACTGAATCTTTGGGGAGTCAGGATTAGCTGAAAGAAGAACTGTAAGAGATCTGTTCATGTCTAGCTAAAGTCAACTGAAGTTTTAACACTGAACTTTCTTCTGGTTTTCATTTTCTGCATTTTGAGTTACTTATTTGAATCTCCTATTGAAAGATCCTTTTAAATGTTGTAGTGTGTTTCCATTAAAAAAATAGGCATTATTTGGAACAAGACATATTTTTGAAACCGGCTTTGTCTTGACTTTCTTTTTCTCCTTATCCTCTTTTCTTTTCTCCCTTTCCTTTTCTTCCTCTTCTCCTATTCCTTCTTCACCCCACTCCTTCCCCCCTTTTCTATCTCTTGAATGTGAAAATACAAACCCATCAATAGCCAAAAGAAAAATAACCCCCACCACCACCACAAACCAAACCCAACTGGTCTATATATGATAGTCTTACATATTTCAGCAATGGTGGGTATTGAAATGAGCACATTGTGAATCTCTTCTCCCTTTCGCCCCCTGTATAAGAAGTTTCCTCTCTAAAACGAGTTGGTAATACTGTAATTCTGATTTGCAGGTTTTTGGTTTAGGGTTTTTTTTCATTTGTTTCAGGTTGTGGGTTTTATTTTTTCCCATTCTCTTTTGCAATTTTTTTTTCCCACTGAGAGAAGTGTTTAAAGGAACTGGAAAGCAAATCCGCAAAGTTTTGACTTAACATATGCTTCACGTGTATGGAGGGAAACGGTGACTGTGACATTTGAGGTCATTTACCATTGCAAAATATCCAATCACATGTGCAGCAGAGGGTGTTAAGAGATTGCTCATAAGTTGATCAGCCCCTAGAACCTAATAAAAGTCTTGGGCAGCATTTTAAGGATAAAGGGCCCATGTGCTAACACATCTTTAAGACTGGAAGTTTTCACAACTGTGAGTAATTGGATTAGCGTCTAGGAGCAGCCGTCATGAAAGTATCTGACCAAGAGCTGAAGTTAGAGCCCTAGACATACTCCTAGACAAACTCTGAATTTATCAGACAGTACTTTTCCATTTATTATTGCTGTAGAAGAATGTAAGGACTTATATTTTATTATAGAAGTGGATGTTGTCCTGTATTAATTTCTCTGTCAAGGAGGAAATAACCTGCAACTACAATGTAAGCCTCCCCTGCTGCTCAAAGAGCAGTTAGAACAGAACAGAACAGTTACAAATCCCAGGGCAAATGTTGTGAAACGTCTTTCTTCCTTGCTACTAATATACTATTCATTACTATAATTAAAAGATCTATACACTGTAGCAATACTAAGTGAAGGATAAGGTTAGATGCTATTTTTTCTCTTCAAAGAGGAACATATAATGTGATTTTCCAAATAAGAAAATAAGCCAATTGTGACAAAAAAGTTAGGTTTAAAAAGAAAAAGAAGCAACATTCCTAAATAATGTATGGAACTAATACTGTACAGAAGGCAAAAGATGGGCTTCTAGGCTGTAGTTTAAAACCACTGCAGAATCTGTATTCCTGGGAGGAATTGACTCTTTGACTTGATGGAGGTCAGCCTGTTTCAGCTGAGGTCATTCTGATTAGTTTGGGCAGCTACTGAGCCAGCTGGTAAACAGATGCTTTTTTATAAGTTGATAGTTTAAGAACAAAGATAAATAGGTCAACTGTTTTGATTGTGGTTGATGCAAGAAATCTGACAAACAGAGCCTTGTATTTATTTTCCTGTTTGAAAAGTTTAGGCAGCAAAAACATAGCATTATGCTTAATATGAAATTGGTTGGTAATGTCAAAAAATTATGAACTGAAAATGTGCAAAAGATTTGTCTGGTCTGCACCATCCCACCATGACTACTCTTGTCATTTTGGTGGGTCTTTGCAAGAATCCTGTGGCAAAAGTGTCCCTTTTTGATTTGTGTTGCAGTAATTTCCTTGAGGCACCAAACAGGTCCTGGGAGTACTCCATCCTCCCAGGTGTTATGTTTATCTGACTATGAGGTGCACTCACACAATTGTTGCAGGGAAATCACAATGCCTGCTGTAAAAACTGCTTTTGCACTTCTGGGAAGATGGGATGGGCTCCTGTCACTTAAAATCAGTATCCACATTTACTTCAGAAGGTGCTTAATTCCATGTAGAAAATTCTTGTTTAGAAACAGGGAGAAGCTGTACATGTCTGGAATTTCCCTAGAGTTAGATGAGGACCAATTCCTGTTCCTTTTCATTCTCTTTCTCCTTCCTTTGTTTGAGAGTGAGGGGAAAGTTGAGGAGGAAGGTTGAGGAGGAGTGTTTGGGAATGGGGTTTTTTGTTCCTTTTTTTTTCATAGATCTTGTTCACGCTTGACCTTGATTAGATTGTCTCAGAGAATTTACAGTCCCTAGCAGTTGTGAGTCATTAACTGTTAAGCAAAGGTAGCCACAGATACACTGAGCTAGATTCTCTTGTTACTTCCTGTATTTCCACTTTCTCCACTCACCTAGTGGCACAGCACTGATTTACACCAGAGCAAATAAGAACCATCTGTTGGCTTCACAGACACACACTGGTGGTTTCTCTTGTTAAGTGATACCTTTATGAGTTGTCATCTCTGTAGGCATCTGGTCCCTGAGTAATGAAAGCAGGGGGTGTAGTGGCAGGACAGAGATGGAGGAGGGGATCTGTACAAGTACCAGAGGAGACCAAAACCACCTGTTGGTAGAGGTCTCTGATCTGCCCAAGGTTAAAGTAATCTGGAGTGGTTCAGTTGCTCATCTGAAGATAAAAAAGGTGAGTATTAATGCCGGATTTCATTCATTTCAATCACGAATACCTCCATGAAGTAGAAAACGTTGAGCATATCAGTATGTTCCTGCTAATAGATACGTCTAGTAACATACAGATGCTGCCAGCCAGGGTGCTTCACAATTTTGTTTTAAATTTTGACACATGCAGATGTCACCTAGGGCATCATAAATATAAGCACTTCATGTACATTGATGCATGTGCCTGGGTTAAGCACAAGTTAAAAGCTAAAAGAAAAGTGAAAGCCTACTTAATATCATCACTTTTGAAACCACAATACAGAACTGAATTTAGCTGTCTGGTCATCTGTCAACAGATATTTTTATGCTGCAGGTAATTTAAGGAATTATGTCAGAGAAATATGAAGCATGTTGTAACAGGACCTAGACATTACTTCACAACACTGCTAACCTGGATATGAGCTGGTATAAAAATGTGAATTATCTCGTAAAAAGTAGGCACCTGTATGAAGAGAAACTTTCCCCAAAACTTTACTTTAAGAAGTACAGAGAGTGGAGGAGAAGCAGTTAACAGAAATGTTATAAGCTATGGAGAAATTCATTGCAACTGAGAAGTGACTGGATATTGAAAGCACTCACTTAGGCTTTAGTCAGCAGATGTCCTGCCATTTGGATCAGCAGTGTTTTATGCTCTCAGATCAAAATCACATGAGGGTCTTTGAGAAGCTGAGCTTTCAGGCTGGTTTCCCCTTGTGATCTGTCAGAAGTTTTCCATGAAGAGATACCATCCTGGACCGCATCTTGTTAAGATCACGATTCTGATCTCAGCCTTTCTCTCTCTTTAATAAATGACATTTCACTACTGATTTCTTTATTACTGATTGTCTGTTATTTACTTCTTCATGATATTTTTTTATCCCAAGTATAATATATTTTTTTCCTTTCTGTTCTCTCAACACAGACTTTCAAGGTGTAACTTCCCTAGAGAATTCACCACTTTCCAGAAGCAGAATGAGATTTAGCTTCAAGGAAATATTTTTCCCTTCACACACCAGCCTCAAACCTGTGGGGTTTAAACCTACCAGGAGCTATGCCTCCAAATACCTGTTGTCAGCCTCTGGGCATGCCCTCGGTGAGTGCCAATTTGAAGTCTCTGTACAATTTCCCCTTTACAGATGCGAATGATGCTTGGGACTGTGTGGCAGGAGGGTTCTGCAGAGGGACCTGGACAGGCTGGATAGATGGACACAGTCCAATGCCATGAGTTTTAACAAGGCCAAGTACCAGGGTCTGCACTTTGGCCACAACTCCATGCAACACTACAGGCTGGGCACAGAGTGGCTGGAGAGCTGCCAGGCAGAGAGTGACCTGGGGGTACTGGTTGAAGATGAGCCAGCAGTGTGCCCAGGTGGCCAAGAAGGCCAATGGCATCCTGGCCTGTATCAGGAATGGTGTGGTCAGCAGGACCACGGAGGTCACTCTGCCCCTGTACTCAGAACTGGTCAGGCCACACCTTGAGTACTGTGCCCAGTTCTGGGCCCCTCAATTTAAGAAAGATGTTGAGGTGCTTGAATGTGTCCAGACAAGGGCATCAAGGCTGGTGAGGGGGCTGGAGCACAGCCCTATGAGGAACACCTGAGGGAGCTGGGGTTGTTTAGCCTGGAGAAAAGGAGTCTCAAGGGTGACCTCATTGCTCTCTGCAACTACATGAAAGGAGGTTGTATCCAGGTGGGGGTTGGTCTCTTCTCCCAGGCATCCAGTGACAGAACAATAGTATGCAGCCTCAAACTGAGACAGGGCAGGTTTAGGCTGGACATTAGGAAGAAATTCTTCATGGAAAGAGTGATTGGCATTGGAATGGGCTGCCTGGGGAGGTGGTGGAGTCACCATCCCTGGAGGTGTTTAAAAGGAGGCTGGATGAGGCACTTAGTGACATGGTTTAATTAGAAGGGTTAGGTGATAGGTTGGACTTGATGATCCTAGAGGTCTTTTCCAACCTGGTTGATTCTTGACTGTGATTCCATGACCCGGGACACACTGACACCACTCCTAATGCTGTACCCCCCTGTGCAGCTGATTGTGCAATCTCTGGAGAACTGATTCAGTTCTGACTGTTTTGGGGAATAGCTCAGACTCAATATGTGTCTTTCACAGGTATCTACTTTCCCAGCAAAAAAGACCATAAATTGGGCAACACTTGTAATTTGACTCTTCGTATGATAGATACAGCTGGGAACCTAACACACAGAGGAACTGAATACAGAGCCTGACTTTGGCACTGCCTTTGCTGCATGAACCTACATCCCCGTTTTACTTCCTGACCTCGTATATCTCATCTGTGTGATTGGGAGACAGACCAAGAACATATGTAACACTTGGGTTTGTGAGTGACAGAAAAGTGATTAATACAAAAGTCCCTATGACTTGACCTGTGTGATTGGGCCCCAGGAACTGGAATGCATTGGACTTAGGCATTCCAACTGTTTTTTAAATACTCTTTCTTTTTCCTTGATAGTAGCTGTATCATTTTGGGTTACATTCTGTCATGACAAGGAATGGTTTCTGAACACATCCTAAAGCAGGGGCAAAGATTTTTTTTCATTCTTTCCACATTGCCAGTCTTCTTCACACAGACCTACCGCAATATCTCCTGCGCTGTGTAATCAAACACTGAGAAGATGACAAGCATAACACAGCTCAGCTTTGTGGTTCACCACCTACATGGCAACACTGAATCATCATGCCAAAGCAAAACCTGGTCTCAACCCCTGGTTTAGTATGATCTGTGAGTTATATCAAAGTGTGTCTGGAATTGATGTGCTGAGATCTGTAGTGCCTAAGTGAAAGTATTCATTTGAACCTTGGGATGATGGATAATTTTAGGACAGTAAAATAACAGAGACTTGATGCAATCAAAGCAACCACCTAAACCAGTGGTGGTTAGTTTGCTTCTGTTGGTGCATTTTAGAGTGCTTGGCTATCTGAAAGCTTTTTAGATACCTCAGAATCCTTAGCCTGACTGGGAAAAATTGCCTGTCTCCACAGCTGCACTGTGATCTTGTTCTGTTTTACATTATGTTTACTATTAAAAGATCTCTTCTGTTTTACATTATTTTCATATGCCATTTATGAAGGGTTAACAACTGATTAATATCTGTGATACAGTGCAAGCAAAGCACTGCAAAATGATTAAGAGCACATCTGTAGAAGATACAGGAAGTTACAACGTAGCTATTGATCTGATTAATGTTGTGGCAACAAACTGTGGCATTTATTAAATTAACAGAGCATGGACAGTGGACAAAGGGCAGAGAAACTCCTGCAGTTTCAAGACCAGTGCATGAACTTTCTGGCCATCTCTCCTCACTCAGTGCAGCCTGCTTTAACTTTTCCAGCGGGCCTGTCCCACAGTTTTTCTGCCTGTTCTGTAGATATTTGCCAGGGTAATCCCTGTGCTCTAGCATGCAGTGGCCATAAAGGGAATATGTTAGGCTAAATGTCTCTTGGGTCATATTCACATATAATGCCACTGAATGTGAGAGTGTTTCAGATTAAGATCAGCTGTTACATAAGGTTTCCAGAGCCTGACTTCTGTAAGATGAGGGGGCTCAGCTGCAGGCAGTACATGGTCCAAATACAGATGCCTACTCAACTTCCTTTCATATCAGAAAGACCTCAGAGATGAAAGTTCTGGAAAACAGCTCATTCATTTTTTAACAGTTTAGTGCCAGGTCAAAGTATGGCACTCTCAGCATCCATGTTGAGAAGGAAAGCACAGTAATTTGTTCCTTCCTCAACTATAAGCCCATTCAACGTTTAAGGAAAAGGGATCTACTCGTGCTCTATAACTTGAAAGGAGATTAATTTCTTAAGGTAGAATATATCAAAAAGGAAGCTAGTTAAAATGAGACCCAGGTATTCCAATAAGGAAAGAATTAATTAAAGGTTTTAGCAGAGATGATGGTTTCTAATTCTGGCTTAAATTATAACATGCAGTATATGTCAGCCAGTTAAAAAAAAAAAGACCACAACTTTTTTTTTGCCATCATAATTGATATATATTGTCTTCAACTGCCTGTGAAATACTGATAAAAACTGGCTGTGTACAGGAGGCAGGATATACAGTTTTTTGCATTAGCCTGAACTTTTAGAATTTATAGACACAGTCGAGCTCTACAATGAAATGTAAATAGAGCTATAAATATCAGCATAATCTTTGATAAAGCAAATGAGGTCCACTAAAGGCCCTGCAGTTTTCAGAACTTTCCCTAAACCTTGATATCCTCAGGGTAAGATAAAATTTAGTCATAAATATAAAATTCATGCAACAAGTTCTTTCCAGAGAGAGTGATTTGCCATTGGAATAGGCTGCCCAGGGAGGTGGTGGAGTCACTGTCCCTGGAGGTGTTCAAGAAAAGCCTGGATGAGGCACTTAGTGCCATGGTCTAGCTGACTGGATAGGGCTGGGTGCTAGGTTGGACTGGATGATCTTGGAGGTCTCTTCCAACCTGGTTGATTCTGTTCTATTCTATTCTATTCTAAACACTTCTGCTAATCAAAGCACAGTAATCAAAAGTCTGTTTTGAAGGAGGAAAATAGGTATACAGGAAAATGTAAGAACCCCTTTTAATAGAATCATAGAATCATTAAGGTGAGAAAAGACATCCTAAGATCATTGAGTCCAACCCATAATGCAACTATGATGACCGCTAAGCCATATCCTGAAGCACCACATCTACAGCATCTTGAATACCTCCAGGGCCAGCTATTCCACCACCTCCCTGGACAGGCTGTTCTAACATCAGAAGTTTTTTTTCCTAATATCCAGTCTAAACCTCCCCTGGCACAACTTAAACCTATTTCCTCTCATCCTATTGCTAGTTACATGGAAGAAGAGATCATATAGTATTTATAATTCTCATTTTGCATTTGTGTGGGTTTTATTTCCTCAGTTTCTGGCAGCTTCTGAATTTTCAAAAAGTTAAAAAAACTAAAAAGCACAATCCAGTCTTGCTGCTCAGTTGGATAGAGTCTATAGCTTTGATTCTCAAATTGTTTGACTGTAAGACTATCTGCAGACTCTGAATGAGTAACACAATACTTTAGGATCAGCGTTCCTTACATATCTTTCTTTCATTGTCCCTCCCTGGTTGCAAGAAGGCTTTGTAAATAGTTGGTTCAGGCTGCTTTGGGTGATCTGAGCCACTTATGAAAAGACAAGTGTTCAAGCTGTGTGGCCAAGAACAAAGGTACAACATGTAGAATATTAAGGATTAATCTCTTCATTTTGTTTATGTGTGGTCCTGCATATTTCTTGCTCTTTGTTTACATTTTAGAGAATATCTTCTTCTGGTTACTGAGAATATAGTCTATAGTAACTCTTTCCTATTTAACTAATCAAGTTTTTGCTTTCAGCCATAAACTCTTCACTGCTGAAGCTTAGGATCAATCTAGGAATAGATGAATGAGTATTTCTAAAGCAAGAATCATGTAGTTTAAAATATTTGAGAGGAATTGTTTGTGGTAAACATTTGTGCATTTATATGAGGGCTTGTAGTTGATGCTGATTACCCTAAGGGAAGATTTTGGTGAAGCTTTATTCAGGAAAGTCCATATGTTTCACTACTAGCAGAAGGAATAAAATGACACATTTCATCTATTTTAGTCAAATAAGCATTCTTACATGTCTTCTTATCTAACTTATTCATTTTACACATTGTTTCCCATGAAAAAAGTGACTCCATAAGTTCTTCATTGAAGTTTTATTCATGAGGGTGGAAAAGAAAAGAACAGTGGAATTCCATCTGCCTTTCTTCTATCTCTATCTCTTGATGTATGCATCTGTCTCTCTGTCTTTACACTTTCAAGCCTTTTGCCAGATAATTGCTGTCCAAAAAGGTGTGGGGGTGGGGGGGTGGGGGGGGTTGGGTTGCATCAAGTCAGGAGAATAGAATAGAATAGAATCAACCAGGTTGGAAGAGACCTCCAAGATCATCCAGTCCAACCTATCACCCAGCCCTATCCAGTCAACTAGACCACGGCACTAAGTGCCTCATCCAGTCTTTCGTGTTTTATATTTGGTCAGCTCCCACTGCATGACTTTGGCTTATTTGTTCTTTCTGCTTTTTTACTTCTGCAGACATGTTGCTGTTCATTTCCAGGTAGGACATATCTGCTCCTATTACCTCATTTTTATATCATTCTAATGTTATCAGAAGCATAAATACACTTTGTCATAGAGTAATTGTCTGATTCATAGAATTATAGAATGTTTTGTCTTGGAAGGTACTGTAAAGATCCTCTAGCTCCAAATCCCCCCACCATGGGCAGGGACATCTTCCACTAGACCAGGTTGTCCAAACCAAGGTTTCCTTTGAAAACACTTCACACAATGTCACTTTGTTTTCACATGTTATCTTCACTTCAGCTTAGTCTTACTCTTTCAGGAAAACACTGCCTTGTCCACATTTGTTAGATACCTCCAGTCACCATTGTGTGGCATGTGTCCAGCACCTTTGTATTATCAGCTCTCAAAAGAGTCCTTAAAGGTTTTAATTTTCCTTATAGTCTTCATTCTCAGTTCTCTACTCAAATTATATCCAAAAAAAATCCTGTCTGCTTCAGGTGTACTCCTGACAAACCATAATGTTCTGCACCAAACCGATTGAAAGTAAAATGTCTTACGTATAGTTTTGTAGCACACAAAGCTGAGGGCATCCTCTATGCAGAGTAGTGTAGTGGACATAGCATATTCTTATTTTGGCACCAGCCTTCACCTACCTTGGGGAGATCTGCCCCTTGCCTATGCCTTCAGTGGCACCTCTGTGGGAGTCTTCTGGCTTAAGGTTCGTTGCAGGATCATGGCTTGCCTTAGAGCCTTGTAGTGAAAGACAGACTGGGAACTTAAAGACCTTACCAACAAGGTTCCACACTTTTTAGGACTGAAAATGCGTTTAAAACAGACTATATGTGTTTCCAAATATGAAGATGAGTGAGGAATAAAAGCTTGTTTGATTCTTTACACAGCTGTTCATTTTTAATTGAGACCAGTGATTTGTTCTAATTAAGAAGCTGCAAAACTTCAAGATTTGTTTGGGCCACAATGATTTTCTCCATTTGACAGAACAATTTATAACAATTAAATAATTTTCAAATTAAATAGACACAAGGGAAGGGTTTTGGTGGGTTTGATTTTTTTTTCTCTTTCTGAAAGAAAAATTGAAATTAACTATGGCATTATCCTAATTCTAGTACAGCTGTTTCACTTTCCAGACTTCTATTCTTCCTCTCCCTTGTGATTTAAAATGTAGTGTGAAAGAAGTAGAAACAAAAATAAAATGGGAAAGGATATGTTGCTCTGAGTATTCTGTGTAAACAAAAGAATAACAGCAAAAATTGCAAGACCGTTTATTTTATCTATTTGTTTATTTCAAGCTGCTTAGAAATGTGTTCTGCCAAAACCCTGAGTGCACATACAAAAATTTTTGTAACAAACCTTGGGGATTAAAGTCAATTTTATATTCTGCAGAGAAAATAAACCTGTTGTGGAAGACCTTACAAGAACAAGCACTGTGCAATATCTATCCTCAGGTGTATATACAGCTTCCATGGTAATCAGCAGAAGGAACACGTGCATCCAGTCTTTTATCTTGCCATAGAAATGTACAAATCACTGGGATTAAAGGACAAAGTAAAAAACCTCTCAAAATCCCCTGAACACCATCTGCATCAACATAGGATATTGTCCAGCTTCAAGTTTGTTCCTGGAAAAATTAGTATTGCCCTCATTTGTATAGGGAGGTGAATTATGTGTATATACAAGGCTGTAATGCGAAACAATGTCTCTTGCATCTCTTTTTTGCCATTCATCTCATTTGCCTTGCGTCTCATTTGCCATTGGAATGGGCTGCCCAGGGAGGTGGTGGAGTCGCTGTCCCTGGAGGTGTTCAGAGAAAGACTGGATGAAGCACTTAGTGCCATGGTCCAGTTGACTGGATAGGGCTGGGTGCTAGGTTGGACTGGATGATCTTGGAGGTCTCTTCCAACCTGGTTCATTCTACGGTTCTATGCTACTTTTGTGTCAGCACATTCCATTCCATTTCATTCTATTCTACTCTATTCTATTCTTTCTTGCACACAGTCTTCCAAGGATATTCTTTGCCACATTACTCTGGTCTTACAATTTCTCCTTAAGCAAATGGACAGAAATGGATGTGAACAAGAAGAGCCTCAAATTCATCTCAAAAAACTCACTGATGAAATGGAGCTGTAATTTCCTGTTAATGTGGTTTAGAACAGGCATGATATAGCAAGTTTATTTCTCTAAGGCAAATTAAGCACACAGGCCACCACTAGTGTGCAGTGCAACATGTGCATTAGTGAGTTAAGGAGTTCATCTCAAGCCATGGTTTAATTGTTGAGCACTGACCTAACTTCTTGGAACACTATTCAGGAAGACAGTGTGTCTGCTCACAGTGGCAAAAGTTTAGACTAGTAGTTTTAATATATCTCTTGAGACCATTTAGTTTTTTTCTGTTTTAATCTCTAATAGTAGTTTCACATGTAAATGAATATGGGTCTTTTGTAAGGCAGGTGGTTTCCTGAATAGGCTTTCTCATTTTTAAATATTGGAAAAGAAATAAAACTTTTGTGGTCTCCAGACAAATGAGACTCAAAGGTTGTAATTCTTTGACTTCCAAGTTGACCTTTCATTACTACTGAGTTGTTGTCAGCCATGCAAAACCTGACAGAAGAAAAATGGGATTAGATTTCAGAGGCATTAACCACTATATTCTGTGGTCCACACTCTTCAGTGCATGACCTGAGAAGTAATTCTGGCTTGCTGCCACACATGGTATTAAAATCAAAGTAATTAAATATTTAAATAAACAGGACATAGAAGAGAAAAAAGGGGAAACAAATGAGCAGCAGCTAACAGAAGCTAGGCTTGGCAACTATGTGCCTTCACAAACTGATTAAGTAGATATTTCCATCTCTTAAAAAGGACTTTATTAGAGAGCAAACACCAGAATAACAAAGTGGAATAGCAGAATGAAGGAAATTGGTATGTATGCTTAGAAAGTAAAAAAACACAACAAACAATCAAAAATCCACCAACCAGCTTCAATTATCCGGGCTATGGTTATAACAGAGATGTCCTGTAGAGATTTCCTACACTTTAATTTCCTGTTCTACCTGGGTGTGATCTGTCTCAGTCACTTGTGACTGTCAGATCTGAACTCCAACAGGTTTTCTCAGTCTTCACTGAGCACTGAATGAAATGTTTCAAAATTAAGAAAAGTTTAGTGCGTTTGAAGGCTCAGAAGAAATTAGGATTTTTTTTTCCTTTGGTTTGGAAATCTCATAGAAGGTGATTGCATTCACAGGTACAGGTGTGATTCCAGGACTCCATGTTCTCATTCTGCAGTCTCAGCCAAAGAAACAAAAATCCCCAAACAAACAAACAAACAAAAATCAGTCAAAGAGGACAAAACTGATTTTTTTTTTCTTTTTTTTTTTCTCTTTTTTTTTTTTTGGCCTAAATGCTCTACAAAGATGAGACCAAAGCGAAAATCTAAATTTCAGCCTAATCTCTGGGAAATCTGGGTATTGTTCTGAAAGCCTTGCCATGCCAGAAATAAGGCTTAAATCTCAGTTTCTTATTTTGGGCATACACCTAATCTGAAGTCTACATATGACTTTTTCCTTGGACAAAAATGGAGCTTATTTCACAGTCTCACAGTATCACCAAGGTTGGAAGAGACCTCATAGATCATCAAGTCCAAGCCGTTACCACAGAGCTCAAGGCTAGACCATGGCACCAAGTGCCACGTCCAATCCTGCCTTGAACAGCTCCAGGGATGGCGACTCCACCACCTCCCTGGGCAGCCCATTCCAGTAGCCAATGACTCTCTCAGTGAAGAACTTTCTCCTCACCTCGAGCCTAAATTTCCCCTGGCGTAGCCTGAGGCTGTATTTCAGTCCCATTTCAACTTTGACAACAAAATCATTTAATTGTTCTGTCTCTCTACTGTAAGAAACTCAGGGTCAGAGAGCCTACTTTTCTAGATAATTAAATAGCCTTTCAAAGAATATGAAGACAATTTTTGAGGTTCTAGTTATTGATTGGAAGAGCTGAAGCCACCCACCACCGAGTACAGAATGGGTGTGAGTTCATGCTGCTGCTTCAAATTTGTTCAAAATATTTTGATAGGGTAATTTTGTCCTGGCAGACACAGGATCAGATCAAGTATCATCTGTTCTCCTGCAGCTACACAAATGGAGCCCAAGCACCATATGGTGTGCTCTGGCACAGCACACATGCCACAACTGAAACACATGCTCTCACCAAACTTAGGTCAGATTTCTGTTGCTTTTCAGTACATAGATCAAGTATTGGTGACTATGGAACCACTAATTACTTGCCATGGCTTTTAAAGAAATACCCCATTCCTAGTACCAAGCATTGATCTTAATGTTAATAGATGCTGGGAATCTACCTCTTCAATCTAATATAACTGGGGTTGTCAGCTGGGCTGCTGAGGAGTAGCAGAGTCACATGAGGGATATACTGTGTTAGGGAGGGCTTGGCTGAGGGACAGCTCAGCTGTGGTCACCGTTACACATCTGCTACCATGAAAAGCATACCCACTTTCTGGGCCTTTAGTTAAGCACAATCTTTAAGTTGCTGTTGCAAGGCTATTAGTTGCACAGATGCATTCACATGCACGCAGGGCACTGCTGTCGCCTTAGAACTTTCTAAACAACGCCCAATTAATCTTTAATTGCAAAAGTCTATATTTGGGGACAGCTTTCAGTGCAAATCTTCCTCAAAAAAACATTTTGGTTCTATGTGAGTAGAATTCATTAAATGTCAAATAAAAAAATTATGATGATACTGGTAGTATTAAGATAAATGCTGTCTTCTGTTCCAATTCCACATATACACACAAAAAGAGTCTATATTTTTCTGGATGCAATTTCATTCAGTTCATAAAAGAAGAATAAACATGTTAAATATTTTTTAGATTCCTGTAATAGATCTAGAATTTCCCAACACTTTATCTCTGTTATGATGTCGGGGAAAAAGAAAAAAAACTAACTAAAAAAAATAAGCTTAGAGAGTTTTATTTGAAACTTTTTCCCCTGAGATTTCTAACAAAGGAGAATGAAAAAAAAAAAAAAAAGAGAATTTAAATGTGTTACAACATTCTGGCTTGTGAAAACCAAATGGGTTTTTTTGTTGTTGTTTGTTTCAATTTCCAGCTTTTAAAAGCGTCTTGACTTTCTAAGAAATTGAAAGGAAATTCATAGAATCATAGAATCACAGAATGGTTTAGGTTGGAAGGGACCTCAAGGATCATCCAGCTCCAACCCCCTGCCACAGGCAGGGACACCTCCCACTAGAGCAGGCTGCTCAAGGCCTCATCCAGCCTGGCCTTAAACGCCTCCAGGGAGGAAGCATCCACAACCTCCCTGGGCAACCTGTGTCTTACCACTCTCACTGTAAAGAACTTCCTCCTAACATCCAGTCTAAATCTCCCCTCTGCCAGTTTAAACCCATTCCCCTTCATCCTGACATTACTAGACCGTGTAAATAGTCCCTCCCCAGCCTTCCTGTAGGCTCCCTTCAGATACTGGAAAGCCACTATAAGGTCTCCTCGAAGCCTTCTCTTCTCCAGGCTGAAGAGCCCCAACTCTCTCGGCCTGTCCTCATAGCAGAGCTGCTCCAGCCCTCTGGTCATCTTCGTGGCTCTCCTCTGGACTCGCTCCAGCAGTTCCATGTCCTTCTTGTGTTGGGGGCTCCAGAACTGCACACAGTACTCCAGGTGGGGTCTGACGAGAGCAGAGTAAAGGGGGAGAATCTGTTTCCAGTGAATCATATTTTAAAATATCAAAACATGGATTTATTTCTGAACAAGATGAATCCATGTTTTCAAAGCAATTCTACAATGCAGAGTGTACCTTGTTTCCCCCCCACAAAGGACTAATGCATCCGACTTTAATCAGTTCACACCTGCGTAAAATGAGTGTAAGCAGATGTATAATGCCTCTGTTATAATGTGGTATGGCTTCCACTCACAGGGGACCCTCTAGCTCCAGCAATGTCCAAGAGAGTCTCTTAAACTCATTTCTTCACACCTAATTCATGTTTCATCTTTAAGAATCAGTGAATTTACTGAATGTAAATGTTGCTACTCTTACTGGTAGGTTTGCCAGATCGCTCACATTAAATATGGTTAGTATTGCAATAATTCAGTTTTTTTACTTTATCAGGGGCCAAAATAATAGTTCATGGCCTAAATATTTCCTGTCTAGACTACTATATTGTTTTTTTGGACAGATTTTCTGCTTTTTCCATTGTTGTTTTCAAAGTGAAGCGTATGAAGCACTGTAGCTTGTTTCATGCTTTGCTATGCTCTCAAGAAGGCAGCCCTGATTCTTGGCTTGTAATATTAGAAAATTATATCCTTGGTGAGAAATCAATTCTTTATAGCTGTGATCACAGGATAGAGTAGGAACTGATTCTATGGTTTTAATCTACAACAGTCCCATTTAGATACATGCAAATTTGCAGTTGTGGCCTTTGAAGTATCTGATTTATTGCACTTCAATAAGATACGTTAACATCCTTCATTCAGCAACTTAGTGGAGACATTAAGTGGTCAAATATTCAGGTGGATTTCCTCCATTATTTTATTTTGAACACATTATCTATCCTATCTAAATTAATCATATAATCTCCACCAGCATCTCAAGGTAATTATTTTTCTAAATTCTCTTAAACACCTGTCAAGTGCCTTTTTTACCATGCCTGTTTGGGTGTGCTGTGGAGTCTCTGAACCTGAATAAGACTTCATCAAATACTTAACTTTTGGATAGCCAAATAAAATTGGAAGACTCTTTTCTGCTGGATACCTTGCAATTTGTCAAGGATGTCTCTCTAAAAATGTGGTGACTGTCCATCAAATGCTACATATGTATATTTTTAGAGTGACTGAATAGACTATTAATGATTATTAATTCATTAGCTGTTATTTTTAATTGTGGTTTTAGCTTTCTCAATTTTTGTATGACATTCAATAATTCCTGTCCAACCTCTGTTTTGATATTTTACTCTCTAGTGTTTGGCTGAATGCTCAGTCAGAATCAGCACAAAGTCATAGAATCATAGAATCATAGAATGGTTGAGGTTGGAAGGGACCTCAAGGATCATCCAGCTCCAACCCCCTGCCATAGGCAGGGACACCTCCCACTAGAGCAGGCTGCTCAAGGCCTCATCCAGCCTGGCTTTAAATGCCTCCAGGGAGGAAGCATCCACAACCTCCCTGGGCAACCTGTTCCAGTGTCTTACCACCCTCACTGTAAAGAACTTCCTCCTAACATCCAGTCGGAATCTCCCCTCTTCCAGCTTAAACCCATTCCCCCTCGTCCTGACATTACTAGACCTTGTCAATAGTCCCTCCCCAGCCTTCCTGTAGGCTCCCTTCAGATACTGGAAGGCCACTATAAGGTCTCCTCGAAGCCTTCTCTTCTCATAGAATCATAGAATGATTTGTGTTGGAAGAGGCCTCCAAAAGTCACCTAGTCTGACATCTCTGCAAACATCACTGACATCCTCCATTAGATGAAATTGTACAGAGCCTTGTTGAGCCTCACCTTGAAGATCTTCAGAGATGAGGGCTCAACTAACTCCCCGGGCAACCTATTCCAGTGTTCCAGCACCCTCGTGGTCACAGGATCACAGGATATTAGGGGTTGGAAGGGACCCAAGGAGATCATCCAGTCCAACCCCCCTGCCAGAGCAGGACAATACTATCTAACACAGATCACAGAGGAATACATCCAGACAGGCCTTGAAAGTCTCCAGGGAAGGAGACTCCACAACCTCTCTGGGAAGCCTGTTCCAGTGCTCTGTGACCCTTAGAGTAAAGAAGTTCCCCCTTGTGTTGAGGCGGAACCTCTTTTGCTGCAACTTACACTCACTTCTCCTTGTTCTATCACAGGGAGCAAGTGAGCAGAGCCTGTCCCCACTTCCTGGCCAGCCTTCAGATACTTATAAACATTTATCAAATCCCCTCTAAGTCTTCTTTTCTCCAGACTAAAAAGCCTCAGGTCCCTCAGCGTCTCCTCATAAGCCATGTCCTCCTGTGCCCTAATCATCCTCATAGCCCTTCGCTGGACCCTCTCCAGCAGATCCCTGTCCCTCTTAAACTGGGGAGCCCTAAACTGAACACAGTATTCAAGATGAAGTCTCACCAGGGCAGAGTAGAGGGGGAGGAGAACCTCCCTTCATCTGCTGGATACACTCTTCCTAATACACCCCAGGATCCTCTTGGCTTTCTTGGCCACAAGGACACATTGTTGTGCCATGGTTAACTTGTTAGCCACCAGGACCCCCAAGTCCCTCTCCACAGGATTGCTTTCCAGCAGATCATCTCCCAGCCTGTACTGGTGCTGTTTATTATTCCTCTCCAGATGCAGGACTCTGCACTTGTCCTTGTTGAACTTCATCTGGTTCCTCTGTGCCCAGCTCTCCAGTCTGCCCAGGTCTCTCTGGATGGCTGCACAGCCTTCAGCTGTATCAGCCAAGCCTCCCAGCTTGGTGTTGTCAGCTGAGCAGACACTCTGTGCCCTCATCGATGTTGTTGATGAAGATGTTGAACAGGACTGGCCCCAGCACTGATCCCTGGAGGACAGCACTAGTCACAGCTCTCCAGCTGGACCTGGCACCATTGATCACCACCCTCTGAACTCTATCTTGCAACCAGTTCCTAACCCACCTCATTGTCCACTCTTTCATCCCACACATCCTCAGCTTGCTCACTATATGGTAAAGAAGTTGTTCCTAACATCCAATTAAAATCTCCTCTTCTCTCATTTCAAACCATTGCCCCTCATCCTGTCTCTACAGGTCTTTGGAAACTGTCCCTCTGCAGCCTTCTTGTAGGCTCCCTTCAGGTATGTGAATTTTATTTTTTTCCCCTAACAGTGACTTATTCCATGTATTTCTTCAATATCTTCATCCACACACAATTTTCTATTTTTTGACTGAATGTTCTTCAGTAAATTGTGACCCAAGAGTAATTTCTACTGACACCACGTTGTGTTTTCTCTTGTACATGGGGCATAGGCAGCTTCCCTGCCTCTGTGATACCATAACCTCCAATTTCAACTGAGTGACTTTGTTATTCTATACTCACGAATTTAGTTTTATTGAGTTTTGCATTTAACATGTTTTTGTACAGAGAATGCTATTCATGCATGTTTCCCAACCAGCACTCCAACAAAGCTCAAGTGTTCTCTTGATCTCCTTGTCAACAATTTTTAACAAAGATTTTTGGAAGCTTTCCAATGAAAATGCAACAGAAGCAGACAGGGAGAGGTTAGGCAAACAGTGCTGCACTATACATGGCTACGTGTACCACCTTGCTAAGGAAAAGCTAAAGAAAGGAATTGTTCAAAGGGACAAGATATGTGGAAAATCAGTAAGGAACATAAGTTAATGTTTCAGAATCATCTTGACTTTGGAAAAATGATGAGGATCAATGCCATGCCTAGTCTGAAAGACTTTGTCTTACTACAAAACTTCCCATTTTTCAATGTTATGTGAATCAAATGCTACAAAAAACACTTCAAGTTGCTTTTAACAAATCTCAAGTTTTATCTTTTATCCTGAATGTTTGGAAATACCAGAAAACACAGGGGGTAGTATTTAAGCTGAGGGACAGTGTGTTTAGACTGGATCTTAGGAAGAAGCTCTTCAATATGAGGTGGCTAGAACTCTGGAATAGGCTGCCCAGGGAAACCATGGATGCTTCCTTCCTGGGAATGTTGAAGGCCAGATTGGATGAGGCCTTGAGCAGTTGAATCCAGCTGAGAGCTGTCCCTACCCATGGTGGGGAGGTTGGAGTAGATCATCTCCAGGGTCTCTTCCAACCTAACATTCTGGGATTCTATAACCATTTGAGCAATGTATATGTGATGCATGTTTTATTATTCCATGTTTTTGAAAGGAAAGAATTGTGGCCATTTAATGCTGCTGCAATGGAGATTGTGCAGACTATGCTGTGTAAAACTCAGTGTCATTTGGTGTCTTCTACTCCAATCGTCTTTCAGCCAGCGTTTAGTTATCAAGTCTGGATCTACAAGCAAAATTCTCCATGTTCATTTTCCTTTGAAGATATTCTAGGCAGCCAGCCAATTTCCCCTTCTCTGTATTAGGCTATATGAGGATGTACATGGGCCTGTTTGTCATCTTAGAGCTGATACATGCTTCCTTAGAGAACATGACTGGGTAATGCTAGAATAGCTTCCAGACTATGCTAATAGAAAAGCAGATGGCCCCAAGGAGCTCCTGACTGATCTCACCCTTTTATAAAAATCTTGATGCTCAAGTTAAAAAAGACGAAACTTTTGTTTTGGTTTTTTTTTTTTTTAATTTAGCATGAAGGATTTGTTCCTTCTCTGTCATACCTTTCATTCATGTACAAACACCAGATGAATTTTGCACAGGCAATATATGAAAACATATATTTTTTTTCTTTTTTTTTCCCCAGTTACATTATCTTGGTCTTTATTGTGAATCCATGAGATATTGAACCTTTTAGCATGGATACAAATGTCACTGTTGTAGATGAAAGCAAATAAGACACTAATTTCACTAATGCTCCTGTTCTGTTAAAGATTTTCCCTTTTTCTCAAAGAGAAGCACCAAAAGTTAAAACCTGAGCTACCAGAAAATTCAGACTTTCTCCAGCAGGCTCATTACAAGTCAGTGGACTTTGACTATGCACTGGACTTGTCTCTCCACTCTACCTTTTCTTTGAACTTGGGGTTTCTGTTGATGAAAAATTTATCATGAGCTGGCAATGGTCACTGGCAGCCCAGAAGGCGGCCATGTTCTATCACACACAGTGAGAGCACCGGGACAGGGAGGGGATTCCGTCCCTTTGCTCTTGTGAGACTTCACCTGGAGAGCTGTGTCCAATTCTGGTGCCCCTAGTATAAGAGGGGAGGCTGAACTGCTGGAGTGGGTCCAGAGGGTGCTATAAAAATGATCAGAGATCTAGAGCATCTCCTCTATGGGGTCAGGTTGTAAGCGTTGGGGTTGTTCAACTTGGAGTAAAGAAGGCTCTGGAGAGACTTTAAAGTGGCCTTCCACTACCTGTCTAATCTCTGACTGGAGATTAGACAGAAATTCTTTACAGTGAAGGTGGTGAGATACTGGAAGAGGTTTCTCAGGGGCATTTATCATCCCATCTCTTCACCTTCTCTCAATATAGAAGATCCTATAGCATTTCTTCTCTCAGCCACTCTGCTTTTTTAACTCTTCTGCAGATCTAAATAGAAGGTAGTTGTGACAAATATGTTTATGTGCCTAATTTTAAAATTGTTGAGGGAAAATCACTAAAACCGATTCATAAATCAGTGCCTTTCGAAGGCACAACTTTACTTGCCATCGGTAGGTGGAAGTTTAATTGTGCTGCTACAAAAGAAGCTATGAGATCTTATACTTTTGCTAAAACTATTACTGAACTTCCAAAATAAGCCACTGCAAAAGAGGGGGGGTTGGTTCCTTTTTTTTTTTTTTTTCTTGTCTAGACATTGTCTAATGCAATGAAGAGATCTAAACTGTATAAACATACTAGATTTTCATTTCAGTTCTTATGAAATGCGATGAAAAGAGTGAAAGTAGAAGTCATGTTTTCCGCATGTGGAAATAAAAGTGTGTGTCTATGCCACACTCTTATCCCTAGGCTGCATGACATCAGTGTGCAGTATACACAGAATCAAAAGGGCCTTGTGGGCTTTAGGGTCACAGCACACACTGTGCTGGTGCTGAAGGGAAAGAAAGGTCAGAAACTCTTTTAGCAACAGATATGAACCTGTGCTCGTTCTTTGAGCCAGGAGAGTGGCAGAAGGAGGCAGAAGATATCATGAGAGGGATCAGGGCTATGAGTGCTTTTCTTTTCCTCTTTTTCTGAAATCTTGGGCAACCAGCTAATTTACCCAAAGGTGACACTTTTGGAATGTCCTCTTGATGTCAGTAAAGCTGAATACTTTCTCTAGTGAATTTTGTTGCTGCTGTTCTAAGGGGTCTAACATAATCCCTAACAACAGGATTAGATGTTGAGAAATAAGATATATTCTCAAAAAAAAAAAAAAAAGACTTTCTACAGCTAAAAAATTTGAAATGACAGCTTGTCTGATTACTTCATCCTTGTCTTCTCCTCTAAAACCTCACAAGACCCCCAGACTTTAAACTCAGCCCAGACTCTCCATGGTCCCCTAATTTAACATGATGTCATCACAGATTGAGAAAGGATCTCTTGACTTGACTTGATCCATTCAATTTGCTTCCCCAGGCCAAACTGAATGCTCCCTGGGTGAATGTCTGGAGGGAAGTCTCACAGTCACGTATGATTTATGTTTTAGCTAACCTACTCCAAAAAAGCCCCTCTCTTTATGACACTTAGGGAAGTCTGAGCAAGGTGAAGCTTAGATTGTTAAAGACACTGGAGAAGAGAGAAAGAGAAGCTCTCTGAGGGTGTACTAATAAGTTTTACATACATACTGCCTTCCTTTACTTCATATTCTATATTGATCATAAATATAAATGAAAGGTAAGCATGCTTATTCTACATGAAACTATGAACTCATTGAGATGGTTCAAGATATACACAGAAAACTGCTATGTGAGGTAGAAAACTGTGCTTTGTAAATATGTAGTTATGCATTATTCTGTACAATATAAATTCATTTTCTATGTAGTTACCATGCAAAAACGAATGGAAATAGGTATCTCAGGAAAAGGAGCCACAGATGAGAGAGTGAATGGAAAGCAGCAGCAGGAGGGAGAAAAGTATCATTCTGAGCAGGAGTGAAAAGCATACTCCAAGCATAAAAAATCGCAAGATTCCATGGTCAAACTCTCCCTTTGTCTTAACCTACAGGGCTTTTCAGTTGTGTTACTTTCCCTCCCAACCTGGAGTGAGGGCTGGGGGCTTGCTTGTTAGAGCAGGCTATATTAAATCAGGACATTTGATTAGTTTGTTGGTAGCTAAGTTTAATTCTGATTTTTATTTGGGTTTGTTTTGTTTCTGGCTTTGTTTGTTTGTTTGATTGTGTTTGGTTTTTTTAAGGCAATCCTGCTTGGAAGACTTGATATAACATAAAGTAGATAATAAGTTGTTATACATAAAATGTGTTTTCAACTCCCACTACATTTTTAGCTGCAGATTTGAGCCTGAAGGTGACCAAAACAGGGACAAGAGTACTGGACTGATTATTTTGTGCCTTTTATACAGTTGCAGTCTAGCATGATACAGACTGCAGAATCTCTCTAAGTTCTGTGTCAAACTCGTTATGTATTTTGCTGAACCAATGTACATCTTTTGGAATACCATTCGGTCTGAGATGATTTTTTCAAATAAAGACATCATTGTAGAATCATAGAACAACTCAAATTGGAAGAAACCTGTAAGGATCATTGAAGTCAGAAATGTAAAGGAACCTGGCCCTGACTCATTGCCTCAATGTGAAAATGAGGCAAGCTACAGGGTGTATCTCACAATGCAGTCCAGTGAGTTGATCACACACTCACGATGAGGCAAGGGAAGTAACAAGGCAGTTGTCTAGGAGTCTAGGTTGTTGATATTTCTTCTCTCATTCGTGCAATATAACAGCTTATACTTCAGATACACAGCTAGAAGTCAAATCCACCCCACAGCTTTCATAGCTCTTTCCTGACATTTACCATTAGCTCAGTGGACCCAGTAACTACATGATCCAGAAAGAGGCAAATAACCACGGATTCTTGTAGAAGAGGTACAATTGCCACCCTTGAAAATAAACAAATAAACAGTTAACTCTCCTCAGACTTCGAGTTAACTTTGGATTTAGATATAACTTTATATTATCGGTATATTTACAATAAAATAACAACAAATCCCACATTTTATATCCACTAAAAAATACATTGGTAATATTGTGTCTCATAGCATTCTGTATCCAGAAAATTAACATGAAGTTGAAAAAGAGGATCATAAATGTAATGGAAGAGAACAGATGTGATGACTTGTTAACAACAAATTACTGAATCTGTATCTTCCTGTACATTCTGTAAACATCTGAAGATGTAATAAAAATGATGTAAGGGACCCCACTTTTTCCCCCCTTTTTATTTTTTTTAAATCACAGACCTCAAAAGATTATCTAGTCCAATCCTCCTGCCAGAGCAGGATCACCTATACCAGATGATGAATGTAGTCTACCTGGACTTCAGCAAAGCCTTTGACACTGCCTGCCACAACAAACTCCTGGCAAAGCTGGCAGCTCGTGGCTTGGACAGATTCACTCTGATATGGGTCAGGAAATGGCTGGAAGTCCACGCTCAGAGAGTGGAGGTGAATGGTGCCACATCCAGTTGGCAGCCAGTCACTAGTGGTGTTCCCCAGGGATCAGTGCTGGGCTGAGTCCTGTTCAGTGTCTTTGTTGATGATCTGGATGAGGGGATTGAGTCCAGCATCAGTCAGTTTGCAGATGACACCAAGCTAGGAGCAGGTGTTGATTTCTTGGAAGGTAGAAGAGCCCTGCAGAGGGACCTGGACAGGCTGGATGGGTGGGCAGAGGCCAATGGGATGAGATTTAACAAGGCCAAGTGCAGGGTTCTGCACTTCGGTCACAACAACCCCAAGCAGCACTACAGGCTGGGGACAGAGTGGCTGGAGAGCAGCCAGGAGGAAAGGGACCTGGAGGTACTGGTGGATAGTAGCTGAAGATGAAGCGGAAGATGAGCCAGCAGTGTGCCCAGGTGGCCAAGAGAGCCAATGGCATCCTGGCCTGCATCAGGAACAGTGTGGCCAGTAGGAGGAGGGAGGTTATTCTTCCCCTGTACTCAACACTGGTCAGGCCACATCTTGAGTACTGTGTCCAGTTCTGGGCTCAATTCAAGAGAGATGTTGAGGAGCTGAAATGTGTCCAGAGAAGGGCAACAAAGCTGGTGAGGGGCCTGGAAAACAAACCCTATGAGGAGAGGCTGAGGGAGCTGGGGTCGTTTAGCCTGGAGAAGAGGATAGGTTGGACTGGATGATCTTGGAGGTCTCTTCCAACCTGGTTGATTCTATGATTCTATGACACAGGAACATGTCCAGGCAGGTTTTGAATATCTTCAGAAAGCGAGACTCCACAACTCCCCTGAGCAGCCTGTTCCAGTGTTTTGTCACCCTCACAGTGAAAAATATTCCTCCTCATGTTTACATGAAACTTCCTATGCCTCAGCTTCCGCTCATTGCCCCTTGTCCTGTCATTGGGCGTCACCGAGAAGAGTCTGGCTCCATCTTCCTGGCACTCACCCTTTACATATTTATAAACACTGATGAGGTCACCTCTCAGTCTACTGCAAGAAGACTTGTATGAACTCATGCACATAAATATCTTCCATATCTCATTCTAAAATGCAAGTATGGTAATATTTTGAGAGTCAGGAACAATTTCTGATATGTAATTAGTACTTGTGGTGCTTTTATTAAAATGGAAAGAGTGAGAAATATATTTCCATTACATTTGAATCTTTTTTTTTTCTTTCTACTTTACCTTTCTCCTGCTATTAGAGACAGGAATAAAATGACTCTGAAAAACAGAATAATGCAAGCAAAAAACATTTAAATTATACTAAAAAAAAAAAAGGTAGAGATTTTTCAGGTAAGTCCTTATGTTTGCCCTTTCTGAAGTTATCATAAGTCCAGTCATATTTTGGTTTGTGATCTGTCATTTGCTATCCTGTTTTTTATGTGACTGGAGTCCATAGATTGTCAAGAAAGCAAAATGAAGAAAACCATCCAAGACAATAAAATTTTTCAGGTTTTGAGTAAATTAATTGCCTTTTTATGTTCACTGCTACTAAATTGTTGTTTGTCTGAGAGCAAAAATGATAATAGTGGCTAATGGGTTTTGAATACAGAAAAACACATGACATTTAGAATACAAGCAATAAATAAAGTTTATGCAGGGAAAACAGATTTTGGATTGACATAATGCGAAATTTGTCATGAGTAAATATCAACAGTCTCAGTTGAGGAACTTGCTTCTGTCATGTTGTTAAAAGAAAGCTGTTAGAAAACTGCAGAAGTCTAAAATTTTCACTCATTCAGATGCAGAATTTTCTTGGGGAGATAAAGGGCTGAAATTTCCATGGTAAGAACAAATTTTCACCTTTTTTTTTTTTTTTTTTTGCAAGCTCTTTTTTGTTTGTTTGTTTGCTTGTTTTATTATCTTGTTCGTACTGTTTTCTTTGCCTCAACTGGTGGTCAGGTAGATATAAATTTCAGCATTACATTAGTGTAAGACAGACAGTGGTCCACCATGGAACCATTGAATTATGGAATGGTTTGGGTTGGAAGGGAACTCCAAAAGTCATCCAGTCCAAGCCCCCTGCAGTCATCACGGACATCCTCCAATAAATCAAGTTGTTAGGAACTTTGTCAAGCCTGACCTTGAATATCTCCAGAGATGAGTCCTCCACTACTTCCATAAGCAACCTGTTGCAGTGTTTCACCATTGTCATGCTAAAGAACTTGCTACTAACATCCTATCTAAATCTCCTCTAATGTCAAACCATTGCCCCTCATCCCCCTGCATCCTTCTTGTAGGCCCTCATCAGGTACTGGAATGCTGCTATTGGGTCTACCCAGACCCTTCTCTTCTCCAGGATGAACAATCCCAGCTCCCTCAGTGTGTTGTAGCAGAGGTGTTTCAGCCCCTTGATAATTTATGTGGCCCTCCTCTGGACCCACTACATAAGGTCCATGTCCTTCCTGAATTGAGGTCTACAGAGCTGGACATAGTATTGCGGTCTTACTAGAACGAAGTGGCAGAATCACCTTTCTCCATCTGTTGTCCATGCCTCTTTTGATACAGGCTAGGATGCCATTTGCCTTAGTTTTCCAATACTTAATATTTCATTTTAAATTTTCATTTACAAATCTATATATCTGAATTCAGAGATGTATTGCATATGAAATGTGCAATGAGTCTACCCCACCATACTTTACATGTATTTTCTGACCAATCAAACCCAATATGTGATTAGAGCAAATAATTAACATTTTCATTGACACAAAGCAGCTTTATTCTGTTCAGTGAAAGATCCATCTTTTTCAATACCTTCTCTTTAACAGTGCTGCTTTTAGTGTTCATGGAAAGAACAAAAGTAGAGTGAAGGAATATTCTGATATTTCTCCTGGCCATGGAGCCTCTGACAGCCACTGTTTTGGTCACTTCCTCATAGCTGATTGGCCTCAGACTCCTTGTTCCTTTGTGGATTTGTCTAATACCACCTGGAATCCAGCTATATATCTTCACAATATCTCAAAGCAATTGGTTCCCTGATTTGTTTAACTATCTTGTTAAAAGCACTTTTAAGAGGGATACTGTGACCTCTGATAATTTTATTGTTATCACTTCCTGTCATGTTCTCAGGAAAAGGGAACAGATTGTTCTGGTTCAATATATGGTTACTTTAATGAGCATAAAACTGAGTTCCATGTGTAAAATCCAATTAAGATTAAGAGGTTTTGTTGGTTATTTCTCTCTCTCTCTCTTTTTTAAAATTGATTTTTTAAAATTAAATAAAAACTAACCAATATTCAACTGGCTTAAAATTTAGTCATCAGTTTGGAAGAAGTTTGTCTTTAGCTGAAGAGGAAAGAAAAGTCATCTGACTGAAAAAATTCCCTGTTGAAGAAGAAGCTGTTGTAACCAGCTGCTAGGATCATTACAGCCCAGAGTGTATCCACCACCCATGAATATTTTAAATACACTGAAGTGTTTTCATTTACATTTCCTTTAGTCCTTGAGGCATTTAACATATTTGAAGATGCCATAATAAATCATGCTCAAATTATCTACAACTTGTTTTAATCAAATTATATAGTTATAGTAAATTTTGTAGTAAAAAGAAGTGTTCAGCGCTAGAATCACTTCTTTTAATGTAAAATTTTCTTCTTTACCCAACACTTCTCTGTCACAATGATGAAAGTATCTCACATTCAACATTTCTGCAGAATAATTCTTCCTCAGTAAGTTCTTTGGAGCATTTACAATTTTCTGTCTTGCAATAAACAAATCTAGTTTCTAACGAAGCAAAGGGCTGCACTTAAAATGAGCCAAATCACCACCAAGAAAGATTTGTCTGGTAAATGCAACTGTTTTACTCTGTTCATGAGTTCCCCTCAAACAGTTCTTTTAAACATAATTGACACAAAGACCCAAATACTGTTTCCGTGGAGGTTTGTTTGTTAAAGTTTTATTACTTGCAGCCTAAGTTAGCATCTTTGATTTTCCTTTAAGCTCCATCTATATCTGAAAAGAAAACAGTCTAGGATTCACTGTTTGTCCCTCAAGCACCAAATGTCTATACCAATAAACTTCCTCTGCTAGACAGAGCACCCTTACACATTCTGTCTATTGGGAGTAATCATATTATCAGTGCTATCTGGGTGGATAATAGTTGGCACAAGCCAAAACCATGACCACAAGTAGACAGCATCACCTACCAGTGTTAGAACTTCCCAAAGTTCTGCTCTGTTTACTTTCCTAGTGTAAATGCAAGCCTCAAGTAATTAATGACATAAAAAGCAGTTTTATATTTCAAAATTGAAGTGCTGTTTTCAAACTATTTATTTCATAGGATACTAGAGCCTTCAAATAGCTTAGGTTGGGAGGTACCTCATAGATCATCCACTCCAAAATCCCTGCCATGGGTAGGGATGCCTCCTAATGAGACAGCTGCTCAAGGACTCATCCAACATGGTCTTGAACAAGCCCAAGGAGGAAGCACCCACAACCTGTTTGCTCAATCTATTCCAGAGTCCCACCACCCTTGTTCTGAAGAACTTCTTTCTAAGATCTATTCTAAAGCTACCCTCCCTCAGCTTCAAACAATCCCTCTTGTTCTATTGCTAGACACCTCATGAAAAGTCCCTCTCCAACCTTCCTGTATCCTCCCTTCATGTATTGGAAAGCAGCTATATGGACCCCCTGGAGTTCTCTCTTTCTGAGGGCAAACATCCCGGATCCCTTAACCTATCCTCGCAGCAGAGGATGTTCCAGCTCTTGGTTCATCTTTGTGGCCCTCCTCTGGACTCACTCCAACAGTTCTGTGTCCTTCTCTTGATGGGGACACCAGAACTGGACACAGTATTTGAAGTAGAGTCTCAGAAGAGCGAAGGGGCAGAATGCCCTCTCTTGCCCTGCTGGCCACACTCCTCTTGTTGCAGCCCGGGACACAATTTGTCTTCTGGGCTACATGAGAGCACTGCTGGCTCACGGTGAGCTTCTCACCAGTCAATATACCCAAGTCTTGTTCTTTAGAGCTACTCTCAGCCAGCTGTGCACAGTTCATTTTGTGGCTTCACATCAGCAAAGGATTAGTTAAGCAACATTGTATTGCTTATTCTCCTCCTTGACAGTCTTTTTTTTCCCCAGAAAAAAAAAGAAGTGATAGCTAAGAGAAGGGAGAAAAAGCCCTTTGTGAAAAACATTCATGAAAAAGACAAGCAGCAATGACAGCTTCTCAAGATCGGAAACGTTCTTGACTCTATTGCAGCTTATGTATGCAAAAGTATCTCTAAATCAAAGTTCAGGGTAGTATGAATCAAACTGGAAGCTCTTTAAGTTTTTCGTACATATATTTGCCCCCTGATGCACATATTAATGTACTGATTAGTTTTTAATGAAAATAGCACTGTTATCAGTGGAAAAGGATGAGTGTACATTAACATTTTGTTTCACAGTACTCTGCTGTGATGCATTATTAACAAGAGGACACAGCCTCAAGCTACACCAGGGGAAATTTAGGCTTGAGGTGAGGAGAAAGTTCTTCACTGAGAGAGTCATTGGCTACTGGAATGGGCTGCTCAGGGAGGTGGTGGAGTTGCCATTCCTGGAGCTGTTCAAGGCAGGATTGGATGTGGCACTTGGTGCCATGGTCTGGCCTTGAGCTCTGTAGTAATGAGTTGGACTTGATGATCTATGAGGTCTCTTCCAACCTTGGTAATACTGTGATACTGTGATACTGAGGGAAGCTAAAACCAAGCTGTGAGTGGCACCACTCTCACCAGCATAACAGGTGCTGGTCCACAGTGGGGATGCCTACCTTTTGAGACAGCAGTTGCCCAGCTCTGCTATCTATGCATCTCAGGAGCTTTATTGGCCAATGGGATAGGGTGAGTATAGCCTGTCCTTCGGTCAATAGAGGTACTCAAGATTGTTTGCCATGTCTTATTCAGCATTGTAGTTTCTCCCATATACCCTTTCCTCTATAGCTGTAGCATGTGAGCCATAAGTATTGTGGTTTCCAGTATACCTTTCTTGTTATGCTTTTAGTGTTTAAGCCATAATAAAGTATTGAAACTGTATCTGGAGGTGGGTACCCATGTGTGAGTACATTCCCTGGTCCCCAGAGAACTCACTGGGACATGTGCCTGCATACAGATGTTTAAGATGCCTTAGTGAGCTTGGGAAACCTCAGGGGGTTTGGGGCAGAAAAGTTCAACTACGATACCCCAGGGCATCTTATATGTAAGCAATGACCCGAACCTCAAATTCTAGAACTTAAGAAAGGTTTAGAAGAAGCTGTGTGTTATACCAAATCTTTGGCAGGCCAGGATATCTCTCTCTTTGGCCCTTGGCAATGTATTTTTCTCCTTCAGCACAGTGTATCCTGCTATTTCTGCAGAATTTGAAGAATTCCTCATGACACAAACCCATCTCTCACCTTTTTTTTTTGCATTAGCCTCCCTTAGAACCTGAATGAGCTACTTTAAAATGAGTTTTAGAGGAACTTTCTTTATGTTTAGCCTGGAGAAGGGGAGGCTCAGGGGTGACCTCTTTGCTGTCTACAACTACCTGAAGGGAGGTTGTAGCCAGGTTGGGGTTGGTCTCTTCTCCCAGACAACCAGCAATAGAACAAGGGGACACAGTCTCAGGTTGTGCTGGGGGAGGTATAGGCTGCATGTTAGGAGGAAGTTCTTCACAGAGAGAGTGATTTGCCACTGGAATGGGCTGCCCAGGGAGGTAGTGGAGTCACCGTCCCTGGGGGTGTTCAGGAAAAGACTGGATGAGGCATTTAGTGCCATGGTCTAGTTGACTGGATAGGGCTGGGTGCTAGGTTGGACTGGATGATCTTGGATGTCTCTTCCAACCTGTTTGATTCTATTCTATTCTATTCTATTTTGGCAGTGGATGCTCAGCTGCATTACTATAATGATATTTCAAGACTTTTTCACCTCCTTGGTTCCAGGGACACACCATCCTTTACCTTTTTTTTTACTTCAATCCCAAAGAAATATTTGAAATGGCGATATCTGCAAAATTTAACAAGATGATACACTTCCAGTACATGCTGAGATCTTGAAATTAAATTCCATAGTGGAAATTAATCTATTTTCTTTAAAGAAGAGAGAAAGAAAATGAATTAAAATGCTACAGCCTTTGGTGTGAGTTTGAGGTGACAAGTTTTCTAAATCACATGCTCCCCTGTTGTACTACAGTCTAAGTCTTCTCCCACAGTGTCAATAAATTAAATTGTATTTTATAGAATGTTAAGACAGTAGATGTTATAGACTTACTGTATATAAGAGGAATGAAAATCCTCTTGTTCCAAATTTAGACCAGAGGAGATTACTTATCCTTGTCAAATGAGTACTCCAGAAATAGAAACAGGATTTCCAAATTCAAACCATGACAGGAAGGTTTGAGATGACTACACGGTTATCTATTTTTCATATGAAACCACAGTAATAAGAAGGCTTATCATGACAATAATCCTTGAATAAATTGGTTAAATAAAAGAGAGAAAATGAAATCATCCATTTTAATTCACCATAGTAGCGCTTATTATAATTTTCCTGTATTCAGTGGCAGCAAATCCCTTTTATCAGGTCACTTGATCTCCTGTCTTGAATTGTAAATGTTGTTAAAAGTGACTTTCTAAGAGGTGATTGAGGAAAAAGCTCTGCACTATGAAAAAACATAATGTTCTGAATATTTAAAAAGGCTGTGTAGCTACTATTCACATTCAAATAAGGAAAGTACTTTCTTTTCAGAAGCAAACCTTGGACAACCTGTAAGTTTGAGAGTGATGAAAGAATTGTATGGACTATGGCAGTTATTTCCAGCTGCCAAATGAAAAATCATGATATACCATAAAAAGCAGTATTGAAGGCACTAGCTGTATTATTAGGAAGAAATCATTGATTTATGTTTAACCTATCCAGTAAAACATGAAGATGACTTTCCTTTCTATGTAACCTTAAAATATGTCCTTTCAGTGAAGCTGTTGGTTTCTGCATTGCAACACCTTATTTAGAAATAAAGTATGAAAAGGTTTAAAATAATTAAATGCATGAGACACTGAAGCAAAAATCTGCTCGACTTTTAAGATCTCTACTACATTTACAGTACAAAGAAAACATTCCAGTGAGTTAATGCTCTATTTTCCAGATACATAATCTGCAGTTTTGCTGAAGCTAGATCAAGTCCTATTTTGATATGGAAACTAAAATAAGTGTTAGTGAGGTCTGTACTTAATGAAAAATGTGTTACAAATGAGTTGCAGTGCCTTTTCCAACTGGTAATTTAAAGGCAATTCACACAATTCAGTGTGTATTCTATGCTGTTAAAAAAAAAAAGGTTAAAGACAGATGCAACAGCTGTGACATTTTAGGCATGTCTAGATGGTTGGGATTCTTTAGAATAGTCCTCAACAAAATAGTATTGCTGCTGCCATAATCCTTGCATGACAATCCATAGTTCTGAAAGCCAGGACACATTCTTTGGTTTCTTTTTAAAACTATTGGATAAAATCTTGGAAAGTCAAGTTAAAATAAAAAAATACCATGGACATGAAATGAGCCAAAATTTCTCTTGTGGGTGAAAAATTAATCCAGTTTGACTTGAGTATCTACATTTGATTATTTGATCGAGCATTTTAACTTTTTATCTCCACAAATTAAAGTGTACTGTGCATTTTGTCAAACTAACACATCCATTCTGTTAGATAATGTAGAGATTTATAAATATATATATAAACTTGCAAGCAGAAAAAGCTTCTTAATTGATATTATGCTAAACATTTTCTATGTGTATACTCACATGATGGCAGTGTTACTTACATTTTGTACTACTCTCATTTTATAGTGAGAATAAAACAAATAAAAAAACTTATTTAAAGCATGGCAGAAAGTTGTAATTTGTAGAGATTTTGTGGGGGAAAAAATCTACATTTTTGTAGATTCTGGTAATTTTATAACATCAAAGTAACTGTATTAAATTCTGAATATGTTCTCAATACTTCAAAGGGCACATGGAAAAATTAGTGAAGCTGAGGATTGGATGCTTCAGATGTTTATTAACTGAATATGAATTATCAGTTCCACATTAGTATTAGTGACCAAAATGGTAATAATTCCTAATAGTTGTTTAGGAGGCTTACTGGAAATCAGTTGACTTCTTCATTCTCCACTGTAGTTTACACTTTCAGTTTGCAAAGCTGTGATAAGAATCCAGGCAATTGCCACCACGATGATGCCACTGAAAGGTCAAGAAAGGAGCAATTATTGAAGGTGCTGAACTACAGTTTACAGTTGCAAAATGTTTCATCAAAGTCTGCCCCTTTAAACAGCAAGATAAATTAAAAACTTTTCTCCAGAGCTAACAATGCAATTTGATTTGGGGAGTTTTTAATTTATATTTGGAAGCAACGAACAATTAAATAAGGATTTCATAGAATAGAATCATAGAATTGACCAGGTTGGAAGGAACCTCCAAGATCATACAGTCCAACCTAGCACCCAGTCCTGTCCAGTCATCTAGACCATGGCACTAAGTGCCTCATCCAGGCTTTTCTTGAACACCTCCAGGGACGGTGACCTCTGATAACAAAATACTTCTTAAAAGGAAGGTATTACTGGATGCTGTAGGTAGGCAGGTTCTCCCTCAGTCCTCTGGGTGATGAGGATGTACCTGATTAATTGAGCATATTTACACATACTGAGGTTTCAGAGAATGAGCAGTCGCACTCAAACAAGTGTCTTGTTCTCCTTTCAAAAGAAGTGTTTGCAAGTAGGTGTTTAGATGTTTTTCAAAAGCCATATGCAAGTGTAAATAACAACAGTCATCTCCCTGGTCACAGATGTCACAGAATAATAGAGTGATTTGGGTTAGAAGGGACTCCAAAGGTCATCAAGTCCATCCCCCCTTCAGTCAGCAGGGATATCCTTCACTAGATCAGGTTGATCAGGGACTTGTCCAAGCCTGACTTTAAATGTCTGCAGGGGTGAGGCACCAACTGTCTTCCTGGCATCCTGTTGCAGTGTTACCACCCTCACGGTAAGGAACTTGTTTCTAACATCCAATTTAAACCTCCTCTTCTCTCCTTTCAAACCATCGTCCCTAGTTTTATCACTACAGGCCTTTGACAACAGTCCCTCTGCAGCCCCCTTGTAGGCCCCCCTCGTAGGCCCCCCTCAGGTACTGGAGGGCCGATATTAGGCCTTACTGGAGCCTTCTCATCTCCAGGCTGAAGAACCTTAGCTCCCGCAGCCTGTCCTCATAGCAGAGGTATTTTGGGCCTCTGACCATTTTGTGCTCCATCAAGTCCACGTCCTTCCTTTGTTGAGGGCTCCAGAGCTGGACACAATACTCCAGGTGAGTTCTCACTTGAGCAGTGTGAAGTGACAGAATCACCTGTCTTTTTCTGCTGGCCATGTTTCTTTTGAAGCAGCCTAGGGTGCTATTTCCCTTCTGGGCTGCAAGTGCGCATTGTTTGCTCATGTTCAGCTTCTCCTCCACCAGCATCCCCAAGTCCTTTTCTGCAGGGCTGCTCTCAATTTCATCATACCCTAGCCTGATACTGAGGATTGCCCTGACCTAGGTGTCAGTGAATTATTCACTAGAATGAATCAGTTCAGAGCCTGGCTTTACATTTTGTTTACCCATGCTTAGAAGCAAGTATATTGAGTGAAGAAAAACTCCTCAGTGTAGAATATTTAATGCACTTAGGGTATTTAGTGCAGCAAAATGAAAATGGCAGAGAAATGACAGGTGCTCTGTTCAAGAATACATTTACTGCTTTATGCTTGATAGTTGGTTAGCTGTCAATGATCTTGCTTGGTTATTAATTTCAGCAGAACATATTTACCTGGTGTAACACTTAAAGTCCAAAATAATTTGCAAACTCTCATATACATAAAGTATCTTAACAGATGTTAAGGCCTGATAGAATTAGCCTGGTAGACTGTGATACACTCATCTCAACTCTCACTACAGAACTGCAGAGTTGTAACATCTAGATTTTTTATGCAAATTAATTTTATATAATGTATTTTGCCAGGGTGGGCAGAAACAAATCTGTATTTTTTGCCCAGGGAAAATGTACTCAATGAACAGTACAGGCAGAAATAGCATCTTGGAAATGCTCATACATAGGGTGTCTATTTTGCTGCAAAAATGCACTACAAAATATGTGACTCGTGTCATTTCTACTATGTAAACATTGCATTTAGTCAGTTATGTTGCACTGATTCTGTATCTGTGGCTAAATGAACAGATTCAGAAAAAGAAAAACATTTAAGTGTTTGATGGCATCCTGGTTTTTTGTTTCTAATTCAGTCCTTGGTCTGCCAAAAATACTAGAGATAGCATTGGAATCTGGACTACATTCTGATTATAGCTATCAGGACAAATCTGAGCTGCATTCATTTCAGTTCACAGGGTATAAATACCCTTCATTGTAATGGGTTCTTTTCTGGCCTAATCTCCCTAGGAAATCAAGAAAAAAAAAAAAAAGGGGGGGGGTTGGGTTTTTTTTAAGGAACAAAATTCATACCCATTTGTTATGGGAATTTCACTAGAATGAGTATTTGGATTAGAACTTGACTGGAAAAACTGTGTAATGGACAGGTCAGTGGAAAAGGAAAGAGGGCAGATGAAGAGACATTACCGGGGGGAAAAAAAAAAAAGACATTTTGAAAGATATGTGCCCGAGCTGAAATGAAATCCCACAACTCAAATAAATTGCTGTTTATCTTCTTTATTCCTTAATGTACAATCTAAACAGCAGAGCATTTTCTAAACCTCTATGAAAGGGGAAAAAACGTCAATCTTTCCTGTATTTAAAGTTTCTTTTTTGAGCCTTAGAAGTTTCTCTTGTGCTCTTTTTGACTCCTGTATCTAGGCACAGCAGTGGACAGATCAGTGTATGAAATCAGTGACATAGAGAAGGTCTTGAAAAAAAGCAGTGGTACATGAGCCACCACGTACACCATTTCAGTGTGTTTAGTATCTCATAAAAATAAGGAACATGTTTAAAATTAGGGACAGACAGCTCTGTTTCCTTATAATTCTTTCAGATGATCTCTTGACCTGAAGGTAAAAATTCCTCTTGAGTTCCCTTGGAAAGAAACAGCTCTTTCCATTTCTGGGTAGGGAGAAAAAATAAGCTTTGTGATTGCACTAGTAAATGAGAAGTGTCTGTGGTCAGGGTAATTTGCATTTGAATCCATGCTTGCTCCAGGAGTAAATTTGCAAGATTTTTAGTTTGATTGCTTCTCAATTATTTAACCCTTTCTTGCAGTCTTATCCACATAGCAACATCAGACTGAGTTGCTGCAGAATATATTTGCTTTCTTTAGTACCTGTGGTTGTACTGGTGAGGTCTTCATTATCAATAAGAAAAGCATGTGAAAGAAACAATATTGGATTGTCATTATTAGTGCAAGAATGCAAAATTCTTCTTTTTAATGGCTTAGGGTTGTTCCTGATGCTTCAGTGGTCTTACAAATTCTTTTGCCATAGACTTCTGAGTGTTGTGGTAGGTAAGCCTGTGTCAGCCCTGAATTTGAGGTGATTTAGTTCAGTTTTCGCTGCTGTATAAATGAAAGTACACATAAATGGTTATGTGCTGGCAAAGTACTTAGGAATAAAAACAACAGTGTGCAGTAGGCAGGCTATGCTATAAACCTAAATTTGTACCTTTCTAGTGTCATGTGTTGCACTTTACTTTCTTCTCTTGGCATACTTGGCAAAGTGCCATTTCTTTCTCACTTTCTGTTGTTGTATGTCAGGCTCTAAACATAGCAATTTATTCCAAGGCTATACTGGTAAGTCACATTTACTGGCATACCACTATAACAATATTAACAGAGAACTGGGGTTGTTAGATATTGCCAGAGGATTTTAGTTATATCAAATCAGTTGAAGACAGTTATCTGTTGTGCTCTAAGGAGCGGGGACAGAAACATTTTTTCAATAGGAGATTGTTCACTAATGTGAGCAGGTCACATTAGTGCACAGTTAGGTCATGCACAGTAATTGTGTTTTTTGATCACTGTCTATGACCAAGTGGATCAAAGACACAAATAACTTTGTGCTGTAGTTTCTCCACATAGCCGTATTCCTTTCTTGTACGGAAGTTAATGATCTATTAAGTACAGATCATTTCTTCTATATACCATATAATTTCAAACATTATTTACATCTAGACTGATGACCAAACCATTGAAGCTGTTGCTTTTCAAGTTGGATAATTAAAAAATAGTGTAATAATGACTATTACCTAACTATGTGAACAAAGATTAATCTGTTTGTTTGTTTGTTTGTTTGGGATTTGAAAGAAACAGAAATATGATTGATACCATATGGTCTTGTCCTTTTGCATGAGAAGGATTTGTTCTAGCAAACACTCAGCTGTAGTTTTTGACTGTTCCAAAACATTTTTAAATGCACTGAATACCAAAATAAAAGCAAATAATGTAGACCTTACAAAACACACTCAGGGAAACTCTTCTGTGATGAAATTGCTTTAGAAAAAGAACCACCATGAAACACAAAAAATTGTTAAATATATTTTGAGTGAAACAAAACATTTTTGGTACTTTGAAAAATGTCTGGAGCTCAGAAAAAAGATCCTATGTAGAAGTATACTACTGATTCTATGTGTCTTTTTTTTTTTCTTTTCACATGCTGTGGCTGAACAAAATCCTTAAAATAAGTGCCTAGTGCCTAGGCAATTTGTGACTCTTATGATAGGCAATTTTCTTTACAGAAGTGCTGTTGATCACTTCAACAGAGCATAAAATTATATAATATATCATTTGTTTTGTCATTTAACCCATTTTCACTTTGTGGAGCTGGAGTAGTAGCAGGCACTCAACACATTGTGGCTGAATTTGAAGGTGAGCCAGTGCTCTGTGTTTGAATTCCTTTGGTTTTTGGAAGGTATTAGTCTCCCATAGAATCATAGAATGGTTTAGGTTGGAAGGGACCTCAAGGATCATCCAGCTCCAACCCCCCGCCATAGGCAGGGACACCTCCCACTAGAGCAGGCTGCTCAAGGCCTCATCCAGCCTGGCC
>WAAF01008343.1:50824-65288 GCA_013400475.1 Tricholaema leucomelas
AGATTTAGGAAGTCAGGGAACGGAAAAGGCCAAGCTATAAACATAGCTTTACCCCACTATCAATCAGGCTGAGCAGAGAATTGAGGCAACAGCAGGCCTTACATACAGAGGCGAGGTAGGTATTTGCTAGTGAGCCTTTGCTGGATTTCTCTGCTCTCAGCTGCCTTCTGACGCTGTAAGCAATATCCAGTAGTATAGATCCATGCAGCAGAAGCCCAAGGTGAGTGGCAGAGCTGCCAAACTCAGAAATGTCTCAAGACACGACTGCCACAAGACAGGAATTTGTGGAAGCGCCACTGCCTTTGCAGTGGCAGGGGAGAGCCAAAACTGCTAGGGTCCAGCAGTCAGGGAGGCAGACAGAAAGTTGGCTGCTGATATGGTCTGACAGTAACTGGTCTAGGTGTTGTCAGCAGTTCTCTCAAAGGACCCCAGCGCTTGCCAAACCCTCAAGTTTGCACAGAATGGTGCAAAAGTGGAAAGAATCATCTAAAAGGAGGGATGGTGTAAAACAGAGCCATGTGAAAAGGTAAGAGCCATCCAAAAGTGGGGATGGTCCAAAATGGGAAATCTGTCATAGCAGGAATCTGTCCTGTCAGGAACTCTGTCAAGGCAGAAGCTCTTTCAAGGAAGGAAACTTTTGTCTTCTCCCTTGATGTATTTATCCTTTTCTAGACAAAGTGTCCATTTACCATTTTATATTGGGTGCAAAAAAGTAGCAACCATCAGCTCGATTTTGACACAGGCTTCCACACGGGTCAGCACATGTGCAAAAGGCACCTTGTGCTGTTCCACCTTCAAGCCTGCAGGGTGGAGGGAGGAAAGCAGTTTTTGTGTGTTCTCCCCATTCAAACCCATGGGGCGAGGGGAAAATAGAAAGAAGTTTAGAGTACTCCAGAGCACATGACCAGTTCTCAATGGGCCATTCATACTTAGCACATCAGAGACTGCAACAGACTGTCTAGGTAGTCTGCAATAAGCAGAGAAAATTCAATGGGAATTGACAAGAACAGTAACAAGAATAAGAACTTCACTCATAGGTAAAAGTGAAAGAATTGAGATTTTTTTTAGACAGAAGTAGCAAATAAAACATGTCCATTTTAGCTGGGTAAATAAAAAAACTAAATTTATATCAAGGAAGAACTGTACTGTATCTTAATTAAGCTCCTTTTCTGGTAGAGAGATAGGCAAGCAGAGAAATGTGTTCTGGAGGAAGCTATGGAATCCCTGTAATATGAAATGTTTAAGATGTTAAAACATCTAGATGTCTTATATTACAGGAAAGAGAGAGAGAGATGACTTGCTGTACTTCATTTGTTTTTCTAAAGTCTATGGAAGTAGATTTTCCTGAAGTTGGCATAAATGAGAAAAGAATTATAGATTTGTTTATGGTTATTGAGTTGATATTTGTATAAAAATAGATGAAAGTTTGTTTATGGTTATGGAGTTGATATTTGCATAAAAATAGATTGAAGAGATCATAAATACCAATATCTGCAGTATTCTGTTTTCTCCCATTTTTGCCTTGTCAAAGCATACAATTCCTTAAGAAAACAAATGAAGTTTATATTTCTGACTCCAACATATGCAAAAGAATTGTTCATCATTTACATATAAGGGTCCTTAATACAAATTTTTATCTCTTGTAGATGATGTGTTTATCACTCAAATTTATTTTAGCTTGCATATCTGTTAATTCAGATAGTTTAATGTTTATATCAGAATGACAAAGTCCTCGGAAAAAAGCAAAGTATTAGGCATTGTTTAATTCTTGTAGGGAATTGAGAGCATGATAAATTCCATTCCTATGTGTCTGTTTTAACAACTGTTAATAGTGTAGATAAAAAATGTAGTAACTTTGGGAATCTGGAAAATGGAAAGGAGAAAGAAAGAAAAGGAAAACAGATATTTCTCGAAGTACTTTAGCAGGTGCTTTTATTCAAACATAAGAATATTTACATTCTCTTCAAAGAAATCAATCTGCTTTCAAACTGAAGCACATGCTTTGGTCCACTCTAGGTCCATGGTACATTCTGTTCAACTTACTTAAAATACAAAAAGAAAAAAAAAAGAAATTAGGATGACATGAAAGTTCTTGGACCCTGGCATTTTTGTGTATCATTGTTCTTTCTTAAGCAAGATCTAATGGCTGTAGTAGGAAATCACTCTTCAATTGTCATGAACATATCAAGGCATCTCTTTTAAGGAGAAATAGTGGTTAATTAATCTTGTATCAGGAATTTTTATTCAGATTGAATCAGACTAACCTGAATATTCACAGCATAGAGATGTATACATATTCTCATAAAAACATGTTCTGACACTATAAACCTGTGATTTTTGTTCCACCTCAGTTTGAATAATTTACTCTGCCTCCCCAATTCGGCTATCCTACCCTATCTCCTAGTAATTTGAGATCTCATCAGATATAGTATCGCCCTTACTGGTGAGTTGTCAGTCTCATCATGGTGTGGATGGAAGAACATCAGATTTCTTGAATTGTTGAGGCCTTGAATAGCTGAGTGAGGCCTTGAGCAGCTAAATATTGTTGTGAGGTGGCCCGTCCTGTGACAAGGAGGCTAGAGTAGATATCTCTGAGGTCCTTTCCAACCTAAGCCATTCTAGCATTCTATGATGATCCTTTCATATTGTTCTAGACAATAGCAGGCATTTCAGTGCCTCTACACTGTCCCCTAGATCTCAGTGCCTCCATGTTATCTTCTACAACCTCATGAGCTGTGCCTGGGATCTGATGTAGCTTCTGTTCTGCTTAGCATACTTGTGACTGTCCAATCGGCCTTAAAGGACCCTTGGATTTTTTAGAAATTTCACTATGAAATCATAGCACACACAAGTGACTCAAAAAATGTGATCTATTTATGATCTATAAGGTGTTAAAATATTTGTGGTGATATCCTACTTTTTTTGTGTCAATGGGTTTCCAGATATTTTTTTAGGGCAGTATTTGATGTCAGAGTCTGCATATTGAAGCCATCAGAAAATGTTGCTTTTAGAATTTAATATACTTGTTTATAATCATTTGCAGTTGAAAATGGAAGTGACAAAAATGAGCTTTTAGTTCAAATGGCTATTGAAAAATGAATCATATTTTATTTCTGCTCAGGACCATATTCTGCTCTCAATTTTATACTTCTCTGCTTAGAAAAGTTTAAACTGGAGGAAGAAATTGACGACCTAAAGGTGTTCCCAGTAGACTTATTTTGACAGTCCTTAATACTTGTGTTAATGTATAAGTCACAAAGAAATCAAAGCAGCTCTCATGGTTTCCAGGACTGACACTTAGGAAATACCTAAGAAAACTTGATCTGCAGTTCCTCAGAGACAGTAAATGCAGAACCTCATAATGCAGATTTTACAGAGCTGTTTTCTGAGTAGAAGCATACTGGGGGGTTGTCTTTGTAGCAGAGCAGGGATCATTTTACTTGTCAGTAGATTACTTGACAGCAAAATAGAAACAAAACAAAAAACCAACCAATCAAAAAAACCCAAATCCAAAAACATTTGGATGGAGTTACTTATTTACTTGTTTGTTTAGATCTAAAGGAGAAAAAAAAACATTAGCAGTTACCTATTCTTTAAAATGAATTCTAAACATTTTGAGGCAATACATCACTTATTATATTCTCTCTTTAATTCAAAGAATGTCATAGAATCATAGAATGGCTTAGGCTGGAAGTGACCTTAGAGATTGTCTACTCCAGTCCTCACACCATGGGCAGGAATGCCTCTCAACTAGACTCAGCTGCTCAAGGCCTCATCTGACATGACCTTGAACACTCCAGGTAGGAGGCATTCTATGAGTACATTAGAACAAGAAATGTTTCCTTTAAGATTATTCTCAAGACTTTCCATGAGTAGTGATAGCAGAGAGTTAATGGAAAGAGGAGAAATGGTGATGAGCATCAACAATTTTGAGAAGTTATGGGCAGCATTTTCATTTGGACATTCCTGAAGTCCATCAGTTTTGCATTGCTATTACATTCATCCATGTTTCCAGATCTCCAGATGGAGCTGCCTCTCCTCCGCTTGTTGCCGTGGAGTTCTACTTGTTTTGTTCTATTGTTTGCAAAAGGCTAAGGGGTTCTAAAAATCTTCAAAAGATTTCTAATACCTAGGAAAGTGCTTTGTTACCTCTATAAGAGCTCCTATTTTGAATGAAAGTAAGACATATTGCCAGTAGGTAAATATAGTTTTTGACACATCTGAATAAGACAGTCTAAACATGCATTGTTCACAAACGAGACAAATCCCAAACTTGTAAGGTTCCAGTAGGCGACTCACAATAGTCCAGTTTCAAATAATAGAAGACATTACTTCCATCATGGTCCCATATATATGTATATAAACATGTATGTAGGCAAACCTGAAAATTATATTAGTTTTCTTATGACTGAGAATCTCAGTACACCTTTTATGATTTTTTTTTCTCAATCTATAACTTAGAATATAAAAAAGAAGCTTCAGCTCTTTAAGATAACCATGCCCATAGCATTCAAACTCTAAAAATTATCTGCCATTCTTTCTGAAGGTATTCTCTTAGACAAGTCTGAGTCCTGATTTGAACTCTAGTTGTTTCTGACTAGATTATTCTGGAGCAAACATCCTGATCTCCTTCCAGCCTACACAGTAGCCTTTTATCACAGCTGCTATAGGCTAAGTTCATATATTTTTATATTGGAAAATAGGTCTTCTATCCCTTTATGCTGTCTACAACTACCTGAAGGGAGGCTGCAGCCAGGTGGGGGTCAGTCTCTTCTCCCAGGCAACCAGCAACAGAACAAGGGGACACAGTCTCAAGTTGTACCAGGGGATGTCTAGGCTGGATGTCAAGAGGAAGTTCTTCCCAGAGAGAGTGATTGGCATTGGAATGGGCTGCCCAGGGAGGTGGAGGAGTTGCCGTCCTTAGAGGTGTTCAAGCAAAGCCTGGATGAGGCACTTAGAGCCATGGTCTAGTTGATTGGACAGGGCTGGGTGATATTTTGGACTGGATGATCTCAGATGTCTCTTCCAACCTGGTTGATTCTATGATTCTATGTTCCTGTGACTTTTACAGTATAACCTGTGCATACACCATCTTATTTACCTCTTTATATATGTGAAACATTAAAAAAAAAAATTAAAATGGGAATTATTTTCTTCATGTTTTCTAAAATAAGCTGTCTGAGCACAGCTTCTGAGACAGGCCAGAGAAGCAATGTAATGATTGGAGACTTTGTTATTTTTTTCTATGCGATTTCTCATCCAATTTATAATGATTCCTGAAGAATGTTTATTTTACAGCCACAGGCCATGAAAGCATCAGGAATAAAGGTATAACACTAATCATCAAGACTTATCAAATCTGTATTTAAGATAAAATGCCACAAATTAGAATCTATCTCTTTTTTCCTGTAGTTGAAAGCCTTGTTTTCTCAAAGGCTGGCATATTAGGTCAAATGGCTACAGAAACTGGAAAAGCCTGCAGGCAGCCAGTTTACTGAGTACAAGCTTGGATGGTAGGTAATTATCTTACATCGGAAAATGGCTACAGCTTGCTTAAGGGGGTTCAAATCTGGGTTTTCTTCTAAATATGTGATACTTGCCTTAAAGGATGGCCAAAGGGATTTAAAGGTTTGAATTAAGCCAGATCTGTTCATAAAAATGATTCTTGGTACTGTGATCTAGCTTTAGCAAAGAATTGTGTGGTTCTGTACTAAGCCAGGTAATACCTGATGGCCAGAAACTTGAGAGGGATGCATGCAAGAAAGTAAGGAAAAGAGAAAGCCACAATTTGTCTAGAAACTGAGTTCAGATATTGAAATACAACTTACAGCATAAGCTTTTTTTGCTTAAATCCTGTTCAGAGAGCTGTGACACTACCATATGCTTTGTATTCTGTCACAGAAGATGGAAATCTAGTATCCAAAACTGTATTATGCAATGAAATAATTGTTTTATTTCATTTGCTTTTGTTGTTGTTTTACTTTGTTGCTTTTTGTTTTGGTTGTTGGAGGTTTTGTTGGTTGTTGTTGCTTTTAAATTTTTTTGTTGTAGTTTTTTGGGGTTTGTTTAATAATAATAATTTAAAAAAAGGTATATCTTGGGCTTCCTCTTTATTAAAAAGTCTATTCTGAACTAAAAATAAGGAAAATATTTTTAACTATGAAGTCGGTTTCCCACTCACAGCAATATTCCAAGGCCTTGAAAGTTTTCCACCACTTTCACATCTGGAATTAAAACTGTGTGTTTTTCTGACAAATAGCTCAAGTAGATATCTAACAGATAGATCAAGTACAAAATTATCAGCTAAATTTTGTACAGACTTGATGATCTGAAACCACTCCTTGCCTTCAAACTCTATGAATCTTTTAAACAGACCTGTATTTATATTGAGATGTACAATATATGTGGGGTTATGCGTAGAAAAGGTAGCTGGCTAATGTACTTGATAGGTTTTCTGTCTAAAACACTTTTCTTCATCAAGGATATGTAAATTACAATTATTGGTTTTGTTGACTTGGAATCATAGGTGACTGGAAGGTTGTCTAATTAAAAATGTAGGAATCAATTAAGGTTTCAGCTATTTGTGACATTAGTCTATACATAATTCCTGGCAAAAAAAAAAAACAAACCAAAACATTGTTGGCTAGACAATATTTTAGGCATGACAGTTAACTCCCATTTCTTATAAAGAAAGATGACTTCTGTCATTTACAGTCTTGTAATAGGAAGCTTCACTGTTAGTTCTGGAACACTCTGAGCTAAGTCAACCTGCTGTAGCTACTTCAAACATAATCTAGTTCCACTGAGTTCTGCGGTCAATTACACATTTATTTAGACATTGTCATTGCTCAAATGGTTAACAATGACCCTTCATCAATCAGGACACTGCAATTTGCAGTGTTTCATTTTTGAAGATTGGTGGAAATCTTTCATAGTGTTGTAGAATTGTTTGGATTGGAAGAGGGACCTCCAAAGGTCACCTAGTCCAACTTCCCTGCAATAAGCAGGGACATCCTCCACTAGATCAGGTTTCTCAGAGCCTCATCAAGCCTCATCTTGAAACTATTCCTGTGTCCCAGTACCTTCATGGTAAAGAACTTGTTCCTAACATCCAATCTAAATCTCCTCTAAATTCAAACCATTGGCCCTTGTTCTGTCATTACAGACCATTTGAAACAGTCATCTGCAGCCTTCTTGTAGGCTGTCGCTGGGTATTGGAAGGCTGCTATTAGGCCTCACTGGAGCCTTCTCTTCTCCAGGCTGAACACATATTTACGTGTACATCAGTCTCCTCTCAAATTAGAATGGGGTTCTATTTTATCAGTGAGGCAATGGAATTTCACACTTTTGTGTGGCTTTCACAAGTCCAAAATCACAGAACCTCTAAATCAACAGCACTTCTAAATGCAAGAATGTTTATAGGACTTACAAACTTTGCTGTCATAGACTTAATAGGGAAATATTCAATTATATTGTATGGCAGACATACACATGTGTAGGAATACAGACCAAAATTTAGATAGATATACTAGGAAATACTTTACAGAGAGAGTGATCAAACATTGGAATGGTCTGCCCAAGACAGGGCAATCCCTGGAGGTATTGAAGCAGTGTGGAGACCTGGCACTTAGGGACATGGTGTAATATTGACCCTTCAGTGCTGGGTTAAAGGTTGGACTGGATGATCTTTGAGGTCTCTTCCAACCAAATATTTTCTGTGGTTCTGTGATATGTACTGGATTTATACAGGGCATGCTGGTTATTGATCACAGAGTTCAGTTCATGCAATTAAGTTTCAATCTGTTAACTTTAAAGAAGTCACTCCATCAGTGTAACTGAAGGAAAAGTCTGAATTACTGATTGCTATTTTTTAAGTCTTCATGAGTTACATAAAATGCTGAAGTCAAGTAAGTTGTGAATTCTCAACTAATCTGGCAGGAGTTCCCCCCCTCCCAAAAATTGTAGCTCTGTCCAGAATGTGTAAAAGATTGGCACAAACTACTCTCCATGTTTTACAAATATTTCCAGTATGATGCTGAAAGTAGAGCCTAACAAGCATAAATAGTGTGAGACACTGCACATCCATCTCACATAAAGATATTTTTGCTGGATGTACTTATTGCACTTAAAAAAAAAATCCCTCAATAGGAACCACAAGAAAAATAAAATTATGTGCATATGAATACACAAAATATTTTAAGGCCCCCTGTATAATCTGCTCCATTACTTTCCATTAGAGGCATCTCTGAAGTGAGCATGAACTTACTGGGCTGCTGAATATAGATAAGTCCTAATGGTCCCCTGACAGAAGGAATACAGAAAAGCAGTGCTTGCACAGCAGGTTTTTCAATAGCCAGAAAAGTAGTTTATGGTTAAAGATCAAGAACCAGGTTTCTGGCCTTTCCAGTAATCATCCAAATATGCCAGCTTTTCCCTTATAAAGTAGGCATTTAGCTATATTTTCAGTTATGAAGCTCATACGAGTGTATGGAATAATATCTCCATATGTTCTTCCTCATCCAGATCAGTATGAATTCCAGGAGAAATTCCAAGAAATCTGGAATCTGTACAGGGCCACTGTAAACCAAGGGGTGTAGATGCCAAGAAGCTACAATCTTGTCCAGATCCACACCACACCCTGCATATGGGTTGTGTCTAAATACTACAGTGTAGGCCTAAATATACTTAAGGAGTTGCATATGTCCTTTGGAACAGAGCATTCTATTCCTCCATTCCTGCCATGCTGACCAATAGCCCTGATGGCACGAAAAGAGAAATAAAGAACAAATTGAAAGATGAGCTCTCTATTTTCTACAAACAAATTAAAAAAGTCATTTCAGTGACAAAGAAAAAAAAGTGTTGCTCACATAGTTCTACTTCAAATTGTATTAATGATTCATTTTAGTTCAAACCATCATCAACGATTTACTGATTCAGTGCCATGACTTATTTTTCAGTTATCCCATATGATTTATTCTGTACTGTATAATATGCAAATTTTGATACAACCAAAAATCAACAAGACAAGCAGTATTCTGGTAGTTTACTGTAGAAAAAGGTAGATTTATTATTATAATTTTAATCAGAATCAGTAGCCTATTTGTGAAGAAAATCTCCTGGCTGTCCTAGTTACAGTGCTGTGGTTGGCCACACAGAGTGGCCTCAAAACATGAAAGCAAGATTCCTTTCAGAGTAAGTGAATCCAACAAAGAAACTTCTTAAATGCACCTAATGTACCCCAATTATCATATTGAGTGCATGAGTCCAGACAAGAGATATTCTGAAATATAACCTTTGAAAGAGTGCAGTACAGAGCTGCAAATACGCTGAAGGCAGTGGAGCACCTCCCTTCTGAGGAAAGGCTGAGGGAGTTGGGTTGGAGAAGGGGAGCCTAAGGGGTGATCTCATTCATGTTTATAAAGGTGTTATAAAGGGCAGTGTTGGGAGGATGGAGCCAGCCTCTGCTCAGTGATGTCAAATGATAGTACAAAGGGCAGCAGATGAAAGCTGGAGCAGAGGGAGTTCCACATGAACATAAAGAACTCTTCCACAGTGAGTGTGTTGGAGCTCTGGAACAGGCTGCCAGAGAGGTTGTGGATTCTCCTTCTCTAGAGACATTCAAAACCCACCTGGATGTGTTCCTGTGTGACCTGCTCTAGGTCATCCTTCTCTGGCAGGGGAGTTGGACTCAATGATCTCTGGAGGTCCTTTGCAACCCCCAATATTCTGTGATTCTATATGATTCTTCCAGTTGTCCAGAGCAGGAAACTGGCCACCTGACTACACAAGTCCTTTCTTCCAGTGTCCTCACTGCTATGAAATTGCTGCACAGAAGTCTCCCTAATCTTATCCAAAATAGACAACTTGATCAAGCACTATCAAAATACCTCTGGAGGAAAGCAGTTCACAGTGGAATAGGTGCAGAAAGGACTACTAGCTTGAAATGGAGATCTGTTTCTATCAGCTAAACCCCAAATATTTTATTCACTTTCTAAAATCAAGAGTTCAACAAAGGCATGATTTACGAAAGGACTAAGAGTAGGTAGCAGAAGACAAGAATATATCCAAGGAAGATTTATTATGCAGTGGGTGAAATGATATATTTAATGTTAACTTAATTTGATGCTGAAGCTTGATATTATTTTATAAATAACATTAGATGATATTATCTAATTGAGATATTGAGAGCCCACATTAGATGATATTATCTAATTGAGTATTGAGAGCCCACATTCCCAGTTCCTAGCTACCCAAATAGAAGCTTATATAATTGTTTCCTCTTTAAGGACCACCATAATCACTCTACATGGGCTGGCATATAATTTTTTTAATCAGTTTGTTTAACTGGGGATAAATCTCACAGCTCAACTCCAGCAATGTCAGCATATAAGTGACAGTTCTTTCTTTTATCCCATATAAATGTTTAGTTTGGAAAATGTCATGGAGTCCAACTATTAACCTAGCACTGCCATGTACAGAACTAAACCAAGCCCCTCACACCACATCAACATATCTTTTAAATACCTCCACAGATAGTGACACAACCACTTCCCTGGGCAGCCTGTTCCAGGATTTGACAATCTTTTCAGTGAATATTTTCCCCCTAATATCCAATCTGGAGCAGCTTGAGGTCATTTGCTCTTGTCGTATTGATTTTTACTGTGAAGAGATCGGCTACTACTTTGCTACCATCCCCTTTTGAGTGGTAGAGAGCAGTAAGGTCTCCCCCCGAGCCTCTTTTTCTTCAGACTAAGCAACCTCAGTTTGCTCACCTGTTCCATCTACTCTTCTAGACCCTCCACCAGCTTCCTTGCCCTTCTTTGGACCAGCACCTTCTTCTATCTCACTGGAGATATTCTTCTCCTATTTCATCAGATAGACTAACAATTAATTGCTTTCCAACTTAAAAGAATGAAACGGCCTGTGTGATGGCAGAAGAGTCACTATTCTCTGCCTAAGTGCTAAAATCCTAGAATATTTTCAGAATCAGATCGTTTATATCATGTGCTAAAGTGATTTTGTTGATTGCTATTTTTATATCTCATGTATTTCCAAGTGTTTCATGTTGAGTATATCAATGTTCCTTTTGACACTGAGCATATATACTCTTAGTAAGAAAAAGATTAAAACTGTTTATAACATCAAGATCCCAGGGTGGTATAAATCAAAATAACTGTAATTGTTTCAGTGAAGAATCCTATTAGCAAGACTGTTATAGCTTGAACACTTGGGCCAGTGCCAAATGTATGAGGTCCAACAGGTCAAAGTGCAGGGTCCTGCATCTGGGTCCAGCCAGTCCCAGGCACAGATCCAGGCTGAATGCAGAGTGGGTTGAGAGTAGCTCTGAAGAGAGAGACTTGGGGATGCTGATTGATGAGATGCTCACCATGAGCCAGCAGTACTGTCATGTAGCCCAGAAGGCAAATTGTGTGCTACACTGCATCAAGAGGAGTGAGGGCAGTGAGACTGTGGAAAGGTTGCCCAGGGATGTTGTCCTCTCTGGAGGTGTTCAAGGCCAGGTTGGACAAGGCCTTCAATAGCTGAGTGTAGTTGAGAGGCATCCCTGCCCATGCCAGGGAGGTTGGAGTAGATGTCTCTGAGGTCCCTTCCAACCTAAGCCCTTCTATGATTCTATGAATAGAAATGAATTTCTTTCAGTTCTGTGTCTTTGCTAGTAATCTAACTAAGCTTATTTGAAACAAGCAAAAAATACAGATTCGGTTTCTATAAAGATGCAGTATGCAAAGAGAAAAAAAAATCTTGGTAATTGTTTAATAGAACTGGGTGATTTTATGACAAATTCATTCAACTCTTTATACCTTTTATTTTTGATAATGCCTAAAATGTGGTTTATAGTCCATTTTATATGAAAGAAATCAATCATAGTATGTAAGCATGAAAAAAGTAGTCTGTTATTTCTGACTGTCCTTTACTTAAAAACTGGGAAGCAGCTCTTCTGAAGTTAATCCCTTTTTATTTAGCTTAGTCAACAAACAGTGGAATTGCACAAAAATGTTCAAATTTATAGAACGTCCTACCTCATAAAAACTCCTGGGGGCTGTACAGTGCTAACTTATACTCCATGCAACCTCACTGGGTTCAAGTGCCCATGGGCTTCAAAAAAATCTTTGCTTACCACCATGAAGCACATGTACACTGAAAATGTACTGACAATGAGGTTTAAAACCTCTGTTGCATTAGGAAGAATCTCAATGCTTCGCATTACACATTGCACTTGAATTCTATTAATAGGCACTTTATATTCAAATGTATGTTTAGATAAAGTCCTTTTGGTACAGACTTTGTCAGAGTGAACAGCTTATGGTGTCTGAAGTAATTCCTCATGTAATGTGGACAGGGGTAGAAAAAGCTGAGGCAGATTAGAACAGATGAAATTCTCTGCTGTCTTGTGGCTGCTTATAATTGAATAGAATAGTTCAGGTTGGAAGGGACCTCCACAGGCCATCTAGCATGGAACTGGTAGAAAATACAGTCTTTAAGGCCCCCTAACACTCATTCTGCCCAATACTTAAACAGAGGCAAATTGTTTTACAACTGAATATATATAAAATCATTTTATTTGTCAAGGAATGGAATATTTTTGTGTTAAAAAAAAATCAAACTTGATGGACTATGTAATGCTTAGTGAGATATATAAATAAAATAGATATGAATATTATTGGCAGTAATAATAACAAGAAACACAGCATTGTTTTGTAACGATCATCACAGTGCAAATTTAAACAAAATGAGACTGATGCAGTCAGTACTCACTGGTAATACTGCAAATTCCTCTGAAGGTTGTAAATATGGCACACATCTTAGCATACTTCATTCTTCTTACTCTTTCTGTGTCTGTTGTGAGGACTGCATCCTTGTCTAGGAAGATGGGAATTATACAGAGACAAATGCATCAATGGAAAAGAACCTATTTTGAAACAGAAAGCAGGTTACATGTCAAACAGAATTGTGCCAGTCTTCAAACATGTAGAGAGGAAAGTCCAACAGGTGCCATGATTCCAAACCTTCTGATGTTCTTCATCCACATGAATGATACAGGCAGAGAAACCAGCTGCAAAGATGTTAAGTTTACTGAAACAAAATACTACAGGGAGTACTAAATACCAGGCAGCTATCAAGGATACAGGAGAGGGATTTTGGTTCATCTTTGTAGAGTAATTGCACAATACATGTTAAATCAACATATGGTTTGAACAGAGGCTGGGATTAAGAAAATATTTTAAAAGCAGAGTTAGGAAAACAGAAGGAATATAACCTAAGTATTGCAAAACTTTATACAGAGAAGAAAAAAGAAAAGTGCCAGCAAAAAGAAACAAAGAAAATGTGAAATTACTGGGTCCAGAAGTAGATTACATGGTCCTGGAAATGACAACAGTGAATAGAGACATTTTATTCATATTTGTTTATGAAACTGCATTGCAGATATGAGGGTAAGAGAATTTCTTCATGTATAAAATAGAACAATGTAGACCTTTTTTATAACCTGCTATTCAGTGATTAATTTAAGAAAAATGAAAATTACCCCAACTGTTCTTTGTTATGGAAAAGTTAATGTTCAAACTTTACTGCTGCCATCTATTGAGGAGGAGGAATGGGTAACAGTACATTTAAAATTTAATCATAAGAAACCATTTTAATTTTCGTGCAAATTGCAAAAATATTATTGTAATTATGCCCACTCATTGTAAATGGAATTAATTAGTGCTTCAAAGATAGGTTGAACTAATCACAAAGGAAGCCAACTTTGAACACATTTCCGTAGGTCATTTGGTCTCAACCCACATCTCCCCCTCCAAACAGTACCAGCTTTAAAGTTGGATCCAGATTCAAAATTGGATTCAACTTCAAAGTTAGATCAGGTTCCTCAGGGTCCTATCCAAGTGAGTTTTGAATTCTTTTATATTCACAATTACATAAATTTTTGTAGCTGAAACTTGTTACTGTATTTGAGCAGCCTCATTGTGAAATTTTCCTAATATATAGTCAGAATTTCTTTTGCTGCAGTTCTGCCCATTTATCCTTATTTTCTGAAGTAAAAATATTCAGGATACTTTTTCTCTGCCAAGAAACAAACAAACCAACCCAACAAAGCAACAACTGAAAAACTAACCAACCAAATAAAAAAAGTTTTCTTAAGCTGCAGCTTTCTTTAAACTGGAGGTTTGCACACTGATGCTTGAAGTTCGGTTAAGATCCTGCATATATAGGGAGATGAATGACAGAAGGAATGGAGACAAGCAGTCCTAAATAGTTTTATAATTAAAAATATTGTAGCAGCAAATCACTGATCATCCTAATAATTCAGCAGTTCAAATATGTTAGTCTTCCAAATGTTCATACCCTTCAGTCTATTATTACAAACAATCAACTTTTTCTTCAGTAGAAGAGTTCATCTTTTCTATAAAGAAAAAAAAAAAGGGGGGGGGGGGAATAATTCTTAGTT
>WAAF01008343.1:65342-182553 GCA_013400475.1 Tricholaema leucomelas
GGGGGGAATAATTCTTAGTTCTGGGGAATAGCATATAAAATATTCACTACCAAAAAGTCATATTTCTGCTAAGAAACAGTGCAAATCTGTTGAATGGAGAATTTTTAACCAGTCTTGTTAACATCACTGCTATCTTATACATTCTTTGACTATAGAGGTGGGCTGAGGAGAATCCCTTGAGGTTCAATAAGGCAAAGTGCAATCTCCTGCACATATATTGGGGCAATCCTAGATATCCATCCGGGATAGGTGATGATGAAATTAAGAGCAGCCCTGCAGAAAAGAACTTGGGGGTGCTTAGCTGGATATGAGCTAAGTGTGTACTTGCAGCCCAGAAGTCAAATAGCATCCTGAGCTCCATCAAAAGAAACGTGCCCACTAGTCTAAGAGAGGTGATTCTGTCACTCTGCTTGACTCTGGTGAGACCTCACCTGGAGTACTGCATCCTGAATTTCTCCAAAGTCCTGGCTAACTAGGGAGGTCCCAGTGGACTGGGGAGTATCAAATGTAACACCTGTCTACAAGAAAGGAAGAAAGGAGGCTGTGGGGAACTATAGACCTGTCAGTCTGACCTTGGTAGAGAAGGCCATGGAGCAGGTCATTTCAAGTGCCATTACACGCCTTAAAGTGAACAACCAGGGGATCAGGTCCAGTCACTATGGGTTTATGAAGGGCAGGTCCTGCCTGACGAACCTGATCTCCTATGACAAGATGACCCAGCTACTGGGTGAGGGAAAGGCTCTGGGTATTGTCTACTTAGAGTTTCAAAAAGCCTTTTACACAGTTCCCCACAGAATTCAGACCTATTTTGGCCTACCATGACAGTAATGAGTGATAGAACAAAAGGGAACAGCCTCAAGCTGCACCAGGGTAGGTTTATGTTGGATATTAGGAATTTTTTTTTTCATGAAAAGAGTGGTCAGGCATTGAAATAGGCTGCCTAGGGAAGTGGTTGAGTCACCAAGCCTGGATGTTTTTAAAGGTTATTTGAATGTGGTGCTTGGAGATATGGTTTAGTAATGAACCTTATAGAGTAGGGTTGTCAGTTGGTCTTGGTGATTCTGAAGGTCTTTTCCAACTGGAACATTGGAGCCCTCAACATAGGAAGGACATGGAGCAGATACAGAGGAGGGACTTAAAAATGATCAGAGGGCTAGAACATTTCTGTTAGAGCACAGGCTGAGGTAGCTGGGGTTGTTCTGCCTGGAAAAGGAAGGGCTCCTAGGAGACCAAACAGCAGCCTTCCGGTATCTAAAGGAGACCTACAAGAAGGCTGCAAAGGGACTGTTTTCAAAGGCTTGAAGTGATAGGATGAGGAAAAATGATTTGAAATGAGGGAAGAAGAGATTTAGACTGGGTGTTAGGAACAAGTTCTTGAGCATGAGGATGGTGGAACAACAGTACAAGTTTCTCAGGATGGTGGCTGTGGCCTCATCCCTGGAGATATTGGAGTGAGGTTGGCCAAGGCTCTGAGCAACTTGACTTATTGGTGGATTGCTGGGGTTTGAACAGGATTGAGCAGAACTGAATGCACAAGGGGGATTAAGAGGGGTAGTTGGTCAGGTCTGTCTCTATGTGTGTGGGTAGACCATATTCTGCCTATGTAAGCCTATCAAAAGTTCACATCCCTGTACCGAGCTCCACTATACAGGAGTCACACTTAGCTTCAATAAATGAATTGACCACCTATGTATCATAGTGGTATAAGCTCACGTCTTTCCTGCTCCCGCATGGCATAAAGTGAGGCCAACCCAACAGAGGATGTCCCTGCTCATTGCAGGGGAGTTGGACTAGATGACCTTTAGAGGTCCAGCAACAGAACAAGGGGACAGTCTCAAGTTTCCCAGAGGAGGTATAGGCTGGATGTTAGGAGGAAGTTCTTCACAGAAACAGTGATTTGCCACTGGAATGGGCTGCCCAGGGAGTTGGTAGACTTGCCATCATTGTTCAAGAAAAGCCTGCATGAGGCTCTTAGTGCCATGGTCTAGTTGATTGGATAGGGCTGGGTGCTAGGTTGGACTGGATGATCTTGGAGGTCTCTTGCAACCTGGTTGATTCTATTCTATTCTCATTTCTTGCTAGCAGTTCATTCTTTCGTAATGTTGCTGTATTTTACTGCTATTACTCCTTATTCTCTTTAGATGTTTGAGGATATTGTTGTAGTATGCAGAACATGAAATATTTTGGATCAGATATTATTTAGTTAGAATGTTCAGAAATTCCAAATGTTCCTAAACAACATAAATTAGTTAGCTATCTCCTTCTTTCCCTGTTGTAATTGAGAATGATTAAACTAATCCAGATGTGTCTATGCCTTAATTCCATATGTGTCACAGACAGTAAGGCTGTGGTTGTCAATGAATTATTGCATATTAATCTCCAGAACCTTTGACATTACAGTTAGTCTGATACTCTTAAAACATACATTTGTCCTCAATCCTCAGAGCAACTTTGAAGAATTGAAATGAGTATTTCTCGAACATTCACTACTGGGAGATTTCCCCCTCCTCTTAGCTATGCCACTTGAGGAGTATTTATCATAGGAAAATATTTTAAAAAAAAAAAAAAAAAAAAAAAGAGATGGAGAACTAATCAATTTTAGTCTCAAAGCCATTGTAGCAAAAGAGAGAAACAAAATTCTTATAACATCTTGAATATTTGAAATACAGTCTTCATGATACTCCTTTTTTTGCTGAGGACGTATGGAGATAGTCTATTGTTATTTTTATAATCTCTAATTCTAAATATCCCAAGCATCATAGGGACCTGCACAAGCTGGAGAGGTGGGACGAGGAGAATCTCATGAGCTTCAGCAAGGCAAAGTGTAAGGTCCTGCACCTAGGCTGGGGTAATCCTAAATATCAGTACAGGCTGGGGGATGATTAAATTGAGAGCGGCCCTGCAGAAAAGGACTTGGGGGTGGTGGTGGATGAGAAGCTGGACATGAGACAATAGTGTGCACTTGCAGCCCAGAAGACCAACGGTGACTTAAGCTGCAGGAAAGACATGGAGTGGGTCCAGAGGAAGGCCACAAAAATGATCAAGGGGCTGGAAGACCTCTGCTATGAGGAAAAGCTGAGGAACCTCTGGCTATTCAACCTGGAGAAGAAAAGGCCACTACAGAGCTAAGAAACTTCCCCAGAAAACATTGAGTCAAAAGATCAGGCATGTGTTATAACTTACCATAATACCTTCTTGTCACCTAGAATAAAAATCCTTTGCCATTGTCAAAATATAGACAAACTTTATTAACAAGTATTGACAACCGACAAAAAGGAAATTTACAAATCAGAGACTTTTTGATCCTTTGAAACATTTTTGAAAAGAGAAGCACAATTCTGATATAGTTCGGTCCTTGTTTCTGTGGACAGCATATATTAAGTGCAGTTTAAATATATCAAGAACATCAAGCTCAATGCCTACATGTGCTAACCAAGTTTCACATAGTTCTTCCCTGTTATACCTACCTAAAACTCAGAAGTTGTCTTCAGAATAAGGCAGATTACAAAAATAAAGACAGAGAAAGTAAAGACAAGGCAAATTATTTCTTAGTCCTTCAAGGTACCTAAGAAAGAAAGTGTTCAATTTAGCACATGAAATACAATTTTTGAAAAATGAAGGTCGTAACTATCCCTGTCCCTGTGGCTGCTAATGGTCATGCTGAGCTGATGACTTCCATAATCAGCTGATTCCATTGATCTGTAGTTATACAGAGGACTACCTTATTTGTCCTATCTTTAGAGAATCTCTGGAATATGAAAAGTTTCCCGTGGCTGAGAAAACTTACACTTTCCACTAATATGCTGAAAGTTGAATTCCATCTCCCTAGAATTTATGTTCTTGACAGGTCTTTGTTGTTCTCTTAGCACAAGCCTCTAAACAAGTAGAGTGAAATGCTGCAGTTCCTTACTATACGGGTCCATTCATTCTTCCTCCTTTCACAAGAAATCCTCTGTTTCATAGAATGTGTCTCACATGCTGAAGTTCTAACATAAAAAAATTCTTTCTGATAAAGCTCCTGAAGTATGGATAAGGTCCTTCATCTCAAGACTCATATCAGTGGGTTCGTCATGTAATTATGGCATAAGGTTATGAAAAAACTCTGAGTGATAGTATAATGTTTGTAGCTCTATCTTCTCTTGCCTCCTCTTCTGTAGTCTGTTTTCAAGAGCTGTGTCCAAGTTTTGCCATTTCACCCACCAAACGAGGCACTAAGAAGCACAGTAAGAAGTATATAACAGAGTTGGTGGGAGTGTGGACTTAGTTAATGCCTAAATGGTATGAAGAGAACAAGTCTGATTAGGAATGGGCTTGATTGGAAGTTCAATAGCATTTCAACAGAGTTTTCTGATTTATGCTTTTTCTGTAAACAGTGACATAACTTTGGCCCACAGTAGAGCTGTCTCCTTAGATTTATGATATGGCCTCAAACATGTCTTTTTCCAGTAATAAACTCTTCCAGGAGTAAATAAAATGCTATTGTAAGACAGCAACAAAAATCATTTTAGGCAGAGATGTTTATCTAAAATAACCTTGGTCTGCCAGAGTAATGATCTGTAGTATACTTAGGCTAGTACAGTGCTTGATCCCTTGCTTGAGAAATAATTTCTTATAGCACTTTGTTTGTACCCAGAGGTAAACTGTTTCCTGGTTTGTTGTGCTAAGAAAATGGCTTCATGTCACAAGAAAATTGAACATTACCTTGTTTTGATTTTACAGTTTTAGAACAGTCTGAAAAGTCATAACTATAGAGCAAAAGGAGGACTTCCAACTGCCCATGCTCAAATTAGACTTCTAATTCCTTCTTAGAGACTGCTACACACAGTAGAATATTCTAATTTTCTAGAATACCTTGTTATAGAACCAAGAAAATATCTAAACCATGATAATGTTAATTTGTAAAGATATCAATAAACAACCATTATTCTGACTACAGGAAAACAAACTTCTATTTCCCCCACTATTGTTCAGCTTTTACATCGCTGTGATTCTTGTTTTTTTTCCTCAGATGTAAACTAGAGATTATGAGACTTAATTTGTGGCCCACTAAACAAAATTAAGTCTATTTCAATGTTACTGAAAGATGCTTTTTTAGCTCAGCCTTTATTTATGATATAGCTTTGTCACCAAAATACATATATCATGAGATCACAGGATATTAGGGGTTGGAAGGGACTCAAGGAGATTGAGTCCAACCCCCCTGCCAGAGCAGAACAATACTATCTAACACAGATCACAGAGGAACACATCCATACAGGCCTTGAAAGTCTTCAGGGAGGAGACTCCACTACCTCTCTGGGAAGCCTATTCCAGCACTCTGTGACCCTTACAGTGAAGAAGTTTCCTCTTGTGTTGCGGTGAAACTTCTTTTGATGCAATTTACACCCATTGCTCTGTATCCTATCACAGGGAGCAAGCCTGGCCAGCCTTCAGATACTTATAAACATTTATTAAATCCCCTCTAAGTCTTCTTTTCTCCAGACTAAAAAGCTCCAGGTCCCTCAGCCTCTCCTCATAAACCGTGCCCTCCAGTCCCCTAATCATCCTTGTAGCCCTCCACTGGACCCTCTCCAGCAGGTCCCTGTCCCTCTTAAACTGGGGAGCCCAAAACTGAACACATGTGATCATGAATAAAATGTTGATGTCACTAGAACCTGATCTTAAATCCACTAATGTACTTTTCTGGGCTTCTATTAACTTAAACAATGCAAAATTTATCTCTGGAGACCATCAGCAAATAATATCAGTATGTTTTAATTTTGTTTTCTATCTTGTTCGATAAATATAAAAAAACCAAACCAAGTCTACTTCTCTGTCAAGTTGATCATCCATCCTTTTGTCCAAACATCTAGGAAATCATTGCCTTACTGTGGTAAATGATGTATATGACTTACATATAATAGCAAGAATGAGATTTTCCTTTCAGTTCCATGCTTGATTTCATCCCACACTTTACAAGAAAAAAAAAAAAAAAATCAAGAAATTAGACAAAAAAAGGAATTAGATTGCCAGTGTCTGTCTGTACATTTTGATAAATGTTAGTTTCTGTGCATAATGTTGTTATTTGGAAAGGCAATAGTGGTATTGCTTTGGTTTTCCTCTCTTTTTTCTTCTTTTTAAAGTATCTTTGTCAGAAATCCAGAACTTTAACAGAGAGGAAGTAGCGAGGCAGAAAAAAAATGTACTTACTGCTTGTGGCTTTCTATTCTTCATCTTGCTGACAATATTGCTACTCTTCTAGATTTTTATGAACTATTCTCATGGCTATTGCTTTCAAAAGTATTGCTTTCTGCAGTAGTATTGTTACACTACAGCATCCACTAGGAGAAGGACAATATTAGGTTGTTGGGATTTTATAGCCAGAGAATTGATTCATAGAATGGTTTGGGCTGGAAGGTCATCTAGTCCAACCCCACTGAGCAGGAACATCCTTCACTAGATCAAGTTGCTCAGAGCCTTGTCCAGCCTGACTTTGATTATCTTCAGGGATGGGGCCTCAACTGGTTTCCTCCCTGGGAAAGTGGTTCTACCACTCTCCTGGTACAGAACTTGTTCCTAACATGCTTGGTATTTTTTTATTTTGGCATACTATGGATCAGATTTGCTCTAGCAGTGTTTCCATGAGTTCATAAAAGTGACTGGGAAATGGAAGATTTTTTAAATTCATGCACCTTTGCCTTTCCATAGGTTTCTAATCAGCTGTGATCCATTTTAAGCTTTGACTTACAACTCAAACTCAGTCTGAATTCCTCTGGAGTAGCTTTTGCTCAGTAATACTTGTTTTTTGATTGAGTCATTATTAAATGAGACATCTCTCAATCTCTGGACCAGAGTATGTTATGGAGAGATGATTTAACTATTGTTGTATCATAGGAAAGTACGAGACAAGCAGAATCAATATCCTAGAGAGATGTCACGCTCAGATGAGACAAACAGAATCAATATCCTAGAGAGATGTCATGCTTGGATGAATCAAACTGTAGCAAAATGGTAGGCTCCCAGGCCCCTTCTGCACTAAACACTTCAAGTAGTTTCCATTAAACAAATGGATATTTATCATCAGTTTGGTTTTTCTGCAGCTCTTGCAGCTGTAATCTCCCCTTGACAAAACAAGAATACTGAAACCATAGATCTCCCTTTGTTTACCTGCCCTTCTGTAAAATACTAAGTGGCGCCATCCGATCCATTGCTTTACAGCTCAAATATTAAGATTTCCACAGAGATTCTGCTTGTTTATACCGTGTGTGACCCAAGTCAGCCTGGTAGAGTTGAATCTGTGTGGTCTGCAGTCTTTTAGGACAGAAAACAGTCATTTCCTATCTGTTCAAGTAAAAGGGAATGTAACCTTTCATATAACCATTACGATTATACATGGGAAGGAGAACTTTATCTTATTACAATAATGAAATAGAATATTATGAGAATTAGAATATAGCTATGTCTTATTACTATATGAAATAGAAGAGTTTCTTAATAACATTCCCATGTCTCAAAATTTAGCTTTCAATTAATTTACAGAACAATTTCCTTTCTTTTTTGTAGCCTCATCGGGACATTTTCTAACACACTTTGATTTTCCGTTACCCTCAATGCACGGGAGAATTTTGTCATAGTAACTCCTACTCACAAAAACATTCCTAATTTGTACAAGAAGCAGATACTCAATTGATGTGTACAAATATTATAGTATGCATTCAGGGTACAACTTGAAAAGTTGCTGTTGATGCTTTAAAAAGTCTAGCAATATAAGATATGTCAATATCAGCCTTACAGTCACCTGACAACAGCACTTTGATATGGGACTGAATTGTCAGCTTAACAAATTGGTAAATCTTATCTGCAAACGTAGCTTGTAAAATGCAATAAAATATATTATCTGAACAGTATTTTATCACCTAGGGAAAAAAAAATAAACAACTTCATATTACATTTGAGGAGAGGCTGATAACCATGAAAATGTGAAAAAAAAAAGTTGCAAATTTACCTTTCTTAAGCTGGTTTTAGTACATTGTTTGGAAATCTAATATGGATTCTTTTTATTTGTCTCAAACCACATTTTTTTACGGAAATGAAAGTTTGGCTTTCATATTTAGTCATGAAAAGGTGCATTTAGAACAGTTGGATTATCTTTACTCAGAAAGGATATTTGAATCATTAAAAGGAAAAAAAGTAATGACAGATGCCTTCAACAAAGTGACATTCTCATAATATTCATAGGATCATAGGATGTTAGGGGTTGGAAGGGACCCAAAGAGAATGTTGAGTCCAACCCCCCTTCCAGAGCAGGACAATACTAAAACAGATATTGTATATTGCCAGGATGAGTTGAGAAGTACTTGACTCAAAGGTCTAGTTTGGGTCTTTCTGTTCCATTTGCCTTGTCCTCTGAGTTTATTCTGAGTACAGATTTCTCTTCAGTTGCTGCAGACCAGTACACAGGAGGCAACACATGCCTCTCTGCACCTGTGTGCCTACATAAATCCTGCTGTGACCCACCCCAGAACCATTTGTAGCAATTCATCAGTTAGGTTACAGAAAGTGAGTAGCAGCAGTTATGCTGAGCTGGATAATTAATTTGAACTTTCAGATACTCTGTCACTAATTCACATAGAAAACACAAGTCACAAAGCTCTGCATTCACTGGGAAGATACAAGAGTGTTGTAAAAAAACCCCACAAACAAAGAAAAAACCAAATGAGACACACATAGTTATATCCAGTAGTTAATATTATTAGGTATGGGAAATAATTAATTGCTGTCCTGTTGCACAAGCTATGGGTATTTTGGTTCTCTACAACTTTTAATCCTGATTTATAATTTAGCTTTAATTTCCAAACATGTAGGGAGGGAGGACAAAGAGGGAAACAGATGGTTACTGAGCCTTTAATAGGCAGGCTTCAAAGGACTCAGAAACCTGCTTCGTAAATGGGATAATGGCAGGTGACAGGGAAATGTAATACTGACAAATGTGAAGTAATTTCCATTAAAAGGAAGAATAATCAGCATAGGTACTCAAAACAATGAACTAGAAGAAGATTCGGAGTTTCTGTTACAAAATCAGATTAATTTACTCAACAAAGTGCTAGAATTATACAAAGGAAACATTAAAAAAGCAACTTGCTATACATCCTCTACTTTGTCTCATATTGCAATGATACAAGTCAGTGATCTTGGTTAAATAAAAACCTGATACCTATAAGTGAGAACTTATAGTTTTATATTTTCCAAATCAGCATTTTAATTAGAAAAAAAAAAATAAAGAAAGGAAAAGCAAAATTCTTGGAATTTAGGTTTTGTTTCTTGAAAGAACATTCAGGGCAAAAGATTTTAATATCTTACCTAAATTCAGGTGGAGTCAAAATATAGGAACTAAAGTTTCAGAGACTGTTGAAAATACTAGCTTGCATGCCCCTCTGGGCCACACACTAACCTGAACAACAGGTATGGAATTTCTGTCAAGCTTCTGCATTATTTGCAGATGGGGCACAAGCCTGAATTCCTCAGCGGTTTCACTACAATGGCTTTGCCCCACTTACAAATAAAAGGCAGTCTGGAGCCCTAAGGAAAGTCTACTCTACTCACTGTGGTGGAGTAGAATCTTCAAGATAATCCCTGGCTCCTTTGTGGCAGTGTTGTAACTGCTGTGCTGTTGAGAGGCTTCTAGATCTTCCCAGGATGCCAGGAAAGAGGCAGATGGTCTCTGACCTGATCCTGGTTCCTCTTGGTAGGGAGGTTGGCAGAGGTGCAGGCAGGATCTCTTGCAGATGTACAGAGAGCACAATGTTGGTGGCACTTCTTGCCACATCGTGAGGCACTTAAATGCCTTCTCCTGGGAAATTTGAGGCACTTAAATTTCCAGGTAGTTCAAGATCAAAATATCAGGGCTAAGCTGGCTTGGAGCATAAGGCAGAACAGAGCATGTTTTTCAAGAGCAGTGAGGCAGGAGCAGCTCAACTGCTTGCAGCTGAGCTCAATTTATATTATTTGTCTGAGTGTAATGGCTCCTTTGGCCACAGAGATTCACCAATCAAAATGGTATTTGCAAAACTGACCATATTAGGTGAAACCAGGGCTTGCTCACCCTTATTTGGGCAAGACACCAACAAGTACTTAAACCCCCATGGGGACCTGGTTCTCTCTTTGGGAGGGGACATAATGGCCCAAGCCTTTGTTTTGCTCCAGCCCTTGCTTTTCCCATCAGCAGAAGGGTGGGGCAAGCCAGGACATCTAATAGGCCTACTAGCCTTCCAGGACAATGATCAGTAAGATGACATGTGCATTCTGTAGGATTCTGCAGGACACCTCTGTGTGTTGCTTTAGCAAATTTTCTGGCCACATGACATTGACCATCTAGAACATAATTTCAGAGATTATTTTGGAGAAGGCCTCTCAAGAACAGTATGGCAACTAGTGAAACAAGGAAAGTGGAGTCTAATTTATCTTGCATTTTCTGTAAAAGTCTCATATATGCAACAACAACAACAACAACAACAACAAAAGGTGATGAAATAATCTCTATCAGATTTAATAAAAGAGGGTGTTGAAAGCACATGAGTTATTTCTTCAGATGGGGAGGTGCAGTCACTCAGAACTACCAGGACATTGTGGAGTATGTAGGTGAATCAATAACATATTTAACAATGAGCTTGAATTTGGCCAAGAGATTGAAGGGCAGTGAGGACCAAAGAAGATAGTAAACGAAGGACACTGATGCAATAATCCCAGCATTTGCTACAAGAAGAAGGGCTATAAAAGCAAGCCAGAAGACTCTCAACTTTGTCAGAAACAGAAGCAATCTTCAGTAGGAAGGAGTGAGCCATGCACAGCATCTGGAAACTGTGATAAGGGACCATTCACTCTATGCTGGTTTATACGGTGAGGAGATGTCTACCTGTAAAATGAGAACGCTCTTGTCCTGTGTGGAATTAGCTTCTAGCTCCACCTCAGATACCACAAATAAGTTTACAGAGCACCTTAGAGTACAGACAAGTTCCAGTTTGGTAGCATAACACAACATCAGTTGGGAAAAAATAAGGCCTACTCATAGGTTTGTTCCTTCTTAGTTGTTTCAATCTGTCTGTAGGGTTTAGGTTTTTGGATTTTTTTTGGTTGATTGGTTTTATTGGTTTTGTTTCTGGTTTTTTTTCTTCTCTGTAAAAGATGATAAATAAATACAACTATCTTTTTGGCTATCACCTATCATATAGTGAAACAAGAAATCTTAGATTACACTACTTGTTCAGGTTGCTGATACAAATATAGCCAAGGAAATCAGATCCTGCTCTTAATTCTTAGTCATTTTATTGCTATGTCCTTTTTCTGGGATCATCACTGAAAGAAATGTGTATATAATACATCTTCATATTGGCAAACAGGACATCTTTAATCAAAAATGTTGGCCAAACTGTTTAGAATTTGTCTGCTGTTAGATTTTCAGTGTCAGCATTCTTGTAAGGGCTGATTTCCAAACAATGGATGTTTAGCCTTATCCTGCTATCAGGTTTGTTTTGAAATGTTTCCTTACAGGAAGTAAAAATGTACTCAAAATCAGTCATATACTTACAAAAATATATATTAAGATAACATATGCATTTTGGTTTATTGCAAAAATGTGATACATTTCTCTCAACTCCTCCAAAAAAGGATATGATTAGTTCCAAAGGTGAGCTCTTATATGGCAAAGTTCTGTACAAAATTTGACAGTTTTATTTATTTTATTATACCTCCTTTAATATTGGAAGTTTATAGTGGAAGCAGTGACATCCCAAAGTACAGCCCTGGAAACTGAATTGAAGTCATAAAAAATCAGTGAAGCTGGACTGAAATATCTCTTTTATTTCACAGAAGACTTTTTAATGAGATTGGAGGCTGTGGTATCATCATTGCACATCATTACTATGGCCTTCTCCTTCCTTCAGTTCTTCTGAACTTGAACTCTGCTATATTTCAGTAGTTTTTTTTTCTCATAACTTCTCTTCTACTGACCTGCTTAGGGCTATCAATGTACTGTAGCAGCGTGTTATAGCATGTTTCATAGTAGGAATAGTAAAGCTGCTTGAATAAATTGCTGAAAGTTAGACATATTCAATCTCTGTTAGGCTTTTTGTAAATCCATATAGTACAAAGATAAGAAGCTTTTCATTAAGTCTTTAACAATCTATTCCTCTGAATTATGAATACTGCTTAATAAGTCTCTTCAAGCCTAATGTACTTTATCTGAAGCATTTAAGATCTATTCCCTTTAGTTATTCAATTTGCAACATGAACTCAGATATACCCACAAGGCCTTCATTTTTAAGAGACTAAAATGAATAATATTTAACCACTCTAACTCTTATGACTCTGTTAGAATGAATCAATATTGCAAAGTACATGGTAATTACCTAGCACTTGTAATACTTCCTAGAACTAAAAAAAAAGAAAATTGATGCTATCAATCACATTTGCAAGAGTAGAAAAATATTTCACAGATGTGTGACAATGGGGTATATCTCAGCATTATTGCAAAGATAGATCATGAACAGTGTGGGAAACTCTGAGGACTGGGAGGAGTTTATGCATAATATTGAATGTTTCACTGGACTTTAATCAGAACAGACTTTTAAGATACTTTATAATTGAATGATAGAATGGTTTGTGCTGGAAGAGACATCCAATGGTCATCTCCTTCAAACTGTCTTTTCATTATATGAAACAGTAATTTCAAAAGCTGATCCCAAGTGTTATCCTTTAGGCTGGTGTATATCTGTTCAATAAAACTGTGGCTGTGACTCAGCTTACGAATTGAACAACAAAAACCAGCTTAAATGTGCAAAACTGTTACAGAAAGTAAAGATGAAGCAAATCTACTGCTTCAGAATTCTAACTAATGATCCTTCCAGACATTTTCTCTGCTGTCTTTTAAAATCTTTAAGTGCATAAGCCACTTAACCATACTTTGAATTGATGTTATCCACCTAGTTACTGTTTCCTAGCTGTTGTCCTGATGGAGAAGATAGTTGCTCTGTTGCTGCATTTTTTTGTGTTAGTATTTTCACCCTAAGGATCTCCCTGAAACACAGAACTAGTGACAGGCTACTCTTTGGTAACACCTTTTGTCTTCCATGTCCTCATTTCTCCTCTTAAAGCAGTAGAGGTGTTTTGATTCAGTCATTTAGTAAAGATGTTAATGGCAGTAAATCATCCTAGGGTGGCTACCTCAGTGGCATTCCCTTAACAGTGCAGTTACATAGATATCCCAAACTGTTTTAAATCCTGCTTGAGTTTACAGCAGCAGTAGATGAATTGTAGATGAATTCTGCATTGTCTTCTGCAATGGATGCCACCCCAGGAAAAAAATTATATCCAGAAAGGTTAGTGCCTTTCGGAGGAAACCAACATAGTTTCTCATACTAGTTGGGGTTATTTTCCTGACTGAAATGAAGTGTCCAAAACATTGAGTTCCTCCATATTATTCGGACTTCAGGACTGCTGTGCCCTCTAAGTAAAATTAGTTAACAAGATGTGTTTATTAAAGCCCTCTGAATCACAGGTTTATGCCAGAAGGATAATATTAAAAGGGGTTTATCGGTGTTGTTTTTTTTCAGTTTTGTTGTTTTTTTTTTATTTATTTTTTTTTTTATGCCAGCTACTTTTAAACAAACAGAAACTGAACTTGATTCATGTATTATCAATCCCCACTGGGTTATGCTGTTTTCATGACTAATTTCTGTCGCTAACCACAGCTTTACAGCCTATGACCTTACAACAGAGAGCAAGCTGTAAGAAAACATGGGTTTGTTGTGATGGTTATGCCTTTGCTCATGTTCCAGGTCCCCTGTGGCTTGCTAACCCTCCACACAAATACTACTTCAATTGCCTCCAGACCAACTGCAGTTCTTGAATTGCCAGTGATCACGAAAGTAACAAGTTTCTACTGGACACTCCAGATTAAAAATAAAAGAAGAATTTACATTAAAATCAATATAGATACTGCTCAGTTTCACTGTGTGAAGCAGAACTCTTTAAAGGAAGATAAAATCTTATTTTCAGTCTTTTTTAATTTCATACACTGCCTTTACTTCAAATTATACTTCTTTGATATTAAATTATACACACACACATATACAATAAATGACAAGAAATAGATGACATAATGACAGACCTTACTGAAAACAATTTGAATTTCACGAGCAATTAACACTTTGCCAACTCAAAGTTTCTAAATGTGTATTCACATTCAACTGTATCAGGAGTGCTTTTGCTGACACCTTACTCTTGAAACTATTGGCTGTATTGTCCAAACTTGTAGGCCTATCCAATGGCTGGAGTTATTTATCTTCCTTTAAAAGTGTCAGATTACCATTGAAACACAAACAATAGCAAATTTGACAAGATTCTTTCTAAATCTAAGTTTGGCTTCTTTATCCTGAATATTCATAGACGTGCAAGTCATTACTTTCTATTAAGCCAGAGCATATGATATGAAAGACGTAGGCACTGGAGAATTGTTAGAGTGTAAGAAATCTCCTGTGCAATATCTTCTGCTGATATATGTGCATACACGAGTGTATATATACATTTGTACCATACCTAATCTGTCTAACTGTATCACTCTATAGAATGGAGTAGGTATTCTGAACACATCATTTATCACATTCATAGAATTTCAAGCAAAGTGTTTCTTAGACTGGTGTGCTTCTAGAAAGATTTAAATGATGAGGAAATAACATGAGCAGTTTAGTACTTGAAACCCTTATGAACTGATCCTGAATTTTTGACCTACAATGATGTTGGCACATGACATATTATGATTAAGTTATTAAAACCAATGTAGTAGTTAGGGTGAATGTTATAGAGTAGGGACATTGGTGATCCTGAGGGTCTTTTCCAGCTGGAATGTTTCTGTGATTGTGTGAGATCTTTTATCATTAAAAAATCTCACTGCTTGCAAATGTAGAGGCAATGTTAAACTTGGCTTATGGACAGGTTTTAAATTGGATGGGGTAATATTCCTTGATATGTTCATATCTATAGGCTCATTAAAGAAGATATTTCTTGACTTCTGAACTGTAATGTGTAGCATTACTGGTGAGAATTAGAAATTTTCCTCCCATATTCCGACAATATATTAAGAGCAGAAATATTTGGACTCAAGTAACAAGGAAGAACCTTGATATGATTCAAAATCCTGCTGTACATAGTCCACAGATTTATACATTAATTCTATAAGGACATCCTATGAAGACAGGCTGAGGGAGCTGCAGTTGCTCAGCTTGGTGAAGAGAAGGCTCCAGGGACATTTAATAGTAGCCTTCCTGTACCTGAAGGAGGCCTACAAGAAGGCTGCCGAGGAACTGTTTTCAAAAGCCTGAAGTGATAGGAAAAGGGGCAATAGTTTGAAATGAGAGAAGATTTAGATTGGATGTTAGGAACAAGGTTTTTACCATGAGGATAGTAGAACATTGGAATAATTTGTCCAAGCAAGTAGTTGAGGCCCTATCCCCGGAAACATTCTTGATTAGACTTGACAAGGCTGTGAGAAACCTGATCCAGTTGAGGATGCAGCATGGCTGGACTAGGTCACCTTTGAAAGTCCCTTCCAACCCAAACCATTCTATGATGCTATGATGTCAATTAGATGCTTTAAAAACAATTTATAATTAAAAATAAAACTCAGATTTGGCTAATCCTTTTCAGGTGTCCAGAATAATTATGTCATCTGTGGGTTAATCTTGGCCAATGTTTTTTTCAATATTGATCTATGTTCTGTCTGCTTGTAGCTCTTTTTGAGTGGTTTTTGAGTTTAAAGTTCTCAGAAAGAGATTTCAACAGAATACTGAATTTGTGTAAACTTAGTTAAAATACCTCAACCCATGTGGTGACATATCTTGATTGTCCTCTTTGTAACTCTGAGTACCTGAATCAGACTTCTATACCTTGACCTTTCCTTCATGATTTAGAATTACTCTAAAGTCTTTTCTGAAACATGAACAGAGGTATCTTTTTCCAGATCAGCTGAAAATTGAAGTATCAACATTTGCATCCTGGAACTGGGAAGATATCTTGGCATTTTGAGAAGATGGAAAGGTACAGCTCCCACCCATACCTCTAGATAAATTCTGTGTTCCAAATGTGAAAATACCAGTATCTTCTTTTCAATACTGTTAATGTTGGGTCATTGTTGAGACGTCCACATTGTAGTGGACAGACAAAGAACAAGCAGATAAAAGACTAGTTTTATGACTCAGTGAAATGGGTTACTGCACTGAGGGGAAGAGTCTCCAAGTCTTTTTTCCTCCTCCAAGAACTCAGTCAGTCCAAGAATTAATGATTGGAGCCACATCTAAGACTTGTTCAACACATAAGACTTGGTTGTCCTTCTGTTAGGGATACTCATTGCTGTCTATAATTACCTGAAAGGAGGCTGTAGCCAAGTGGGGGCCAGTCTCTTCTCCCAGGCAATCAGCAACAGAACAAGGGGACACAGTCTCAAGTTGTGCTGGGGGAGGTATAGGCTGGATGTTAGGAGGAAGTTCTTGACGGAGAAAGTGATTTGCCACTGGAATGGGCTGCCCAGGGAGGTCATCATCCCTGGAGGTGTTCAAGAAAAGCCTGGATGAGGCACTTAGTGCCATGGTCTAGTTGGGGCTGGGTGCTAGGTTGGACTGGATGATCTTGGAGGTCTCTTCCAATCTGGGTGATTCTATTCTATTCTATGATTTTATTCTATTCTATTCTAAATAAAATTATGTTAAAACATTAGCCCTTAGGTACCACTAGAAGTAGAAAGTGTACTATTTATGTTTCTGACAGTACCGTCCTGTGTAAGACCCAACACATATGGAATGTGGGGGGTCTGAATCTTTCTGTTTCTGATTTTCTGAGAAGTGACAGACTTAAGTGTTCCCTCAGCCATTGCAGCATATGCTACAAAAGTAATGCATACGACATTTCATCAGTTAATGCATATTTAAAGAAATACACATTCTTAATGAGAATCCTACAGCTTAACTTTGCATACTTATATCCAAAATGAAAGACCTACTTGTGATACATTTGCTTGTGCAATAAAAATGACTGGTGACTGAAAGATCAAGCTTAAATCAGAAAGTATTTCTCTATTCATCTGCCCATGTTGAATAAGTAAAGAAATTATTAAGATTTTTAGCTAACCAGCAAAATGTTAATTATGTCGCTCAGACACTGAGTGACTTGTTAGAAGCATCTGTATTGAATTAGAGAACCATACTGAGTTTGAAAACTATAAATATTATATGTTGATGTCCAGAGCAATTAAATATTACACTTTTCTATTTCAAACTCAAGCAATTCTTTGTTAAATTTCACTGCAGGATGCCAGAAAGCTATTCTTTAATCACTTTCTAATGTTTGAGTGCTAATTTTAGGTGCAACTGTAGTTTTAACTCTTGTAACTCATTTTTGTTGATGAGACAGTATACATAGTATATGTGTAATTGATGGAACTACTGAGACTATAAAATAGCTATGGTAAAGAGCATTGCAAAATAATCCCCTGATTTTGGTATTCTGTTAAATGGGGCACTTACTGTTATGGTTTAGTGGTGAATTTGGTAGAGTAGAATTAATGTTTGGAACTGGTGATCTCAAGGTTCTTTTCCAATCAGAATGATTCTGTGATTATCTAAAACATATATTGCTTTGTCTAATACCTCTGATGTCCTAATATCTCTTTATGGCACAGCATACCATACTGTCACTCAAAAGGATACAATTTTGTTTCTGTAGACCCCTGCTTAGTGTGAGTGATGGTTAAAAAGCAAACAGGATGTAAAGTTACTTTAGATAGAGGAAGGTCAAGACTGCAGAGAGGAGTCTATTGTCTCTACATAAAATGATGAATATACATCAACATATGTCATTCAGAGTCACTCACAAGAACAAGTCGGGGAGAATATTGCTCAACAAAGACTAGTTCAGAGAACAATACAAGACTGGTCAGGTATATGATAAAGTACTTTGAGGAGTGCCATTTAATAGTCTTAACAGTTTAATCCTTAAAAGTCAAGTAAAAAATATGTGCAAATCAAAGGAAACTACTGAGAGAAGCAATTGCGCTAATCTATAACCACACGAATAAAACATAGTGTCATACTAAGCCAGGTAAGCTCTTTCCCTTCACAGCAATTACAAGCCCAAACTAACTTTTTGGAGTGGATTTATTCTGTTTTTTTAGGGTGATTTTTCTTTTTGTCTGGACAGGTAATTCCTATATTTCATTGTTCTGAGCAAAAATCCTCACTTGTATTTTCTTGTCCAAGATCCAATAATATTATGTTTTGGAAGTGTAGTCAATTATGTGTATTCCAGAGAATTTATTTCCACTTAAGTAGCAAAAAGCTTTTCTCATGAGTAGCAGTGTTGGCTGGACTCAGATATAAAGCTGGTGTCTGGAATATCTAGAAACTTTTAAACAAAAAAGAGTTGTAATCTATTCTGTTCCTAGGGAGCTAACTTTTCCCATTTAAATCCATTAACTTAATAAACATTTTTTAATAACATGAAAAGAAGAAGCCCTAACAAAGCCCACAGCATACAATTCCCAATTCTCATACATATCTAATGCCATTTTGCAGTCTTCTTTGATGAGGCAACTGCTAAAACATCTGGATCTTTTCCGTGTCCTATGATAATACCTCACTCACACTTCGAGGCTGTCACATCTTTGCAGATAGGAGACCAAATTTAAGCTGCTTTGCTCCTGTTAACCACCCCTTATCACTCTTCTCACTGCTCCTAACATCAAGGCCTGCCCTGATCAGCTATTTTAGCTTTGTTAGCGGGTTCTATTCCTTCAGGTTTTAGTAAAACTGTGTCCAATGCAGCAACCTTCAGCTTATGAAACTAACAAATGGCCTTTGCTGTTCTCTGTCTACAGACCTCTTTAAAGCAGTTATCTGCTTTCTGTACTGTTCTTAGCTTTAATTATTTATTTTTTTTCATATCAGTGTTAGAAACTACTGCTCAGTCAGTTTTGGCCATCACCCAGGCACACTCTGCACAGTTAGAAGGTTTAAACTCCTATACATTATTACAATGTAAAAATGTTGTCTATTCTGTGATATGACCATTCTGACATCAACAATTCTCTCCTGCAATACAACAATATCTGTAAAATAAACATGCTTCAGGCCTCTGCATTTATCCCCTTGTTTGCCTCTCTGATTTTGAATATAAGATTTCAGAATTTTATTTATCCATACACATAATTATTGAGTTTCTGTCAATGTGTGTAAAATGGCACAATATCTGTGACTTAAAAAAGTAAAGGTTTTGAAATAATCCTTTACCATCTTATGCTATTCCACTACATGTTCTTAGTTTCACTGCTATTGACAACAGAGTCTGAATGAATAATCAAATATTTCTGGCTTACAGAAATATTTCTGGTTGCTCCAGAGCTGGAAGCAGTATTCCAGGTGAGGTCACACCAGAGAAGAGTAATGTGACAGAATCACCTCTCAATATATTTCTACTCACTAGGTGGTGAATATTGCACTTAGATTTCTTTAGAAACATCTGTTCATTAGATCAGCACAGCTATTCTTCCCCCTAATCTGATTTATTTTTCATGTTCTGTTAACCAAACTCAGAAATACAACCTCACAAAAGTTTAGAAACAAACTTCAAAGGAAAAAGAAGACTGCTCAAAGTGAGTTTTAAAATGTTATGAGCATCTGGATTTTGGTATTGTGGAAGCAGGTGGGAAATTTATCAGCATTTTTTTTCAGAATGAGGAGTACTTGTGGTCTACAGGGGAAAATATACTTCAGTTCATATGGGAAATACACTGCAGCCTGTTACCATCCTCAAGATGTAAATATAGCCCTTTGTATCAAAGAAAAGGTTGAGTTTACACATGTATAAAATTCATCTTGAAAACCGTTCCCGTCACACATAGGCCTCATTCAGCATCAGTAGAAATCAATCAGAAGACTCTCACTGGTTTCTGCAAGCTTTGTACTTGATGTGCAGGTGTGCATCTTTTCATGAAACAAGTCAGTAGTACAATGAAAGGGTGGAGTGTTAATAATGTACTTGAAATCACAGCATGTGTGGATGGGGCTGGGTGATAGGTTGGACTGGATGATCTTGGACATCTCTTCCAACCTGGTTGATTCTATGATTCTATGTGGCTGAGTATTAAATACTCTTTAGATAGGCTGAGCTACTTAGTGTTACACTTCCAAAAATATCCTCAAAAGCTTCACCTTAATGAATTATTTTTTCCTCTCTGTGCCTTCCATTCAGTGTTTGCTTGGATTTTTGTTTGTTTGTTTGTTTTTCTGGTTTGGTTTGGTTTCTTCAGGGAGCATTTTGTAGTTTGTGTTCAAGTATTTTCCTATTGGAAGGAGTAATATGGTAAACTACCTCATATATAAATTAATACATAGGAGCAGCCAGCGGTATTTTGAGTCCTTGTTTGTGATTAAGATGCTATTTATTTGTGGAATTGCATCTTTTACCTAACTGTAATGTTGTGAGAAGCATATATGAGACATATCATATCAGTAGGTAAGCCATATATAAAAGTCTAACAATATCTTCATGCTTATCTGGAGTAAATTACAGAACTATGAGACTGAATATTGTACTTTATCAAACTTGAAATTTGAATCTCTGGCACTTTATTTCATATTGTCTCCAGAGCATTTGTGGAGGAATGTGAATGAAGTCTATAGTACATGGGTTGTAGATTCTTCTAAGCAAGTTATTTCATATGGCAGAATGGCAAGATACAAAATGAAGCCAGCAAAAATATATTCACTATTGCCATCAATGAACAGAATAAATGGTTTTAAAATGCTGTGTTTAAAGAAATGGAAAATGGTAAGTGGAATAGTCACGTGTCTGAGAGACATTGACACTGAAGGCACTTGGTGCTGTAAGAGAAAGGATAGAATTCAAAGCTGAGGGGACCTGGGTCAATGATGAATAAAAGCAGTTGCAGGAAATCCTCTAATTATCTTCTCAAAAAAAGGAGTGAATGAGCCCCTTCCTGCAACAAAGACATGCTCTATACATTAACAGAATTAGTGTTCTGGAATGACCTTTACCTTGTTGAAGGTCATCTCACAAAGGCAAGCGACACCAGTTTTCACAGTTTATTTGATGTTTCAAATAAAGATTAATTTAGATTTTGTGACTGAGTCCATAGTCAAACTTATATGAAAACAGAATTTAGTTTTAGACCAGATTATTGAATAGTCACCAGGTCAAACCTTAGTTACTGATTTTTTTGCTGACCTTCACAGCAGGAATAGAGTTCATCTCTTTTTGAACAGTAAATATTTCCTCATTCATTCTTCCATGCAGCTAACAGTATTTTAACACAAGAGGTCCCTCTTTTTTCCCCTGTAAATGGAAGGAAAAGCCTATCCACCCAGGAGTTCACTTAATGACAAGATGAGTTCCAAGGTGTGTTTTTCAGGGTATATAAAGGGTCAGAAGAGAGCAGCTATGTGCTTCAGCACGCTTCTCAGAAGGTTGTCCAGCTGTCTCCCTGCATAATGTATTCGTTGAGACAGCTGGACAAAGTATTTCGGAAACATGTGGGAGCAACATATGTGTAGTTACAGGTCACTTGGTTACTCACCCTCTGGAACGCCTTGTGATTCCTGCACGTGGACTCATACCCTGGACACGAGTCCATAGTAGCTTGTGACATGGGGAATTAACCGATAGGCAAGGATTCAACTTTGCCTTAATGCATTATTTAATGATTTGATGGGGAAGTGGGTAAGTCTGGCAGAAACATTTACCAAACAAAGATATCAAGTGTAATATGAAAGGAATGAATGAAGAGCACTGGTCTCTGAGATGTACTTCTGGAAAAGAAATTCTGGATGTAAACCCTTTTTGCTTTCTTTTATTGGCAATGAAATTTTACATAGTTTGGAAAATCTTAAATGTATTTATTCAGCTGGTATTGTATGGCCACCAAAAATTGCTGCAGTTCTACTTAAAAAAAAAAAATATTTTTCTGTTCTGGCCAGGCATCGACATAGCTTTTGTATGTTCATAGAGTCATAGAATGGCTTAGGTCGGAAAGGACCTCAGAGATCATCTACTCCAACCTCCCTGCCATGGGCAGGGACACCTCTCAATTAGACTTGGCTGCTCAAAGTCTCATCCAACCAGGCCGTGAACACTCACAGAGAGGAGGCATACACAGCCTAACTGGAAGACTTATTCCAGGGTCTCATCACCCTTGTACTGAAGAACTTGGTGATCCACCTGGTAGATGTGGGGAAGGATGTGGATGTAGTCTACCTGGACCTCAGCAAAGCATTTGACACCGTTTGCTGGCAGCCCATGGCTTGGACAGGAGCATTCTGTGCTAGGTTCAGAACCGACTGGAAGGCCAGGCCCGGAGAGTGGTGGTAAATGCTGTCACATCTAGTTGGTGCTGGTCACTAGTGGTGCGCCCCAAGGATCAGTGCTGGGCCCAGTCCTGTTTAATATCTTCATTGATGATCTGGATGAGAAGATTGAGTAAGTTTGCAGACAACACCAAGGTGGGAGATTATGTTGATCTGTTAGAGGGCAGGGAGGGCTCTGCAAAGGGACCTGGACAGGCTGGATAGATGAGCACAGTCCATGAGTTTTAACAAGGCCAAGTGCCAAGTTCTGCACTTTGGCCACAACGACCCCATACAGCACTACAGGCTGGGGACAGAGTGGCTAGAGAGGAACCAGGAAGAAAGGGACTTGGGGGTACTGGTCAACAGCTGACTGAATGTGAGCCTGCAGTGTGCCCAGGTGGCCAAGAAGGCAAATGATATCCTGGCCTGTATCAGGAATAATGTGACCAGCAGGACCAGGGAGGTCACTATGCCCCTGCACTCAGCACTGGTTAGGCCACACCTTGAGTACTGTGTTCAGTTCTGGGGCTCTCAATGTAAGAAAGATGTTGAGATGCTCGAACATGTCCAGAGAAGAGCAACAAGGCTGGTGAGGGGACTGGAGCACAGCCCTATGAGGAGAGGCTGAAGGAGCTGGGGTTGTTCAGCCTGGAGAAGAGAAGGCTCAGGAGAGACCTTATGGCTCTCTGCAACTGCCTGAAAGGAGGTTGTAACCAGGTGGGAATTGGTCTCTTCTCCCAGGCAACCAGTGGCAGAACAAGAGGGCACAGTCTCAAGCTGGGCCAGGGGAGGTTTAGGCTGGATGTTAGGAAGTTCTTCACAGAAAGAGTGATTACCCATTGGAATGGGCTGCCTGGGGAGATAGTGGAGTCACCATCTCTGAAGGTGTTTAAAAAGAGGCTAGATTAGGCACTTAGTGCCATAGTTTATTTAATTAGAAGGTGTTGGGTGATAGGTTGAACTTGATCATCTTGTAGGTCTTTTACAACCTGATTAATTCTGTGATTCTTCCTAAGATCCAAACTAAACATACTCTCCCTCAGCTTCAAACTATTCTCCCTTGTCCTGTTGCTAGACAACGTTACACAAATTCTCTTTCCAGGCTTCTTTTCTTAAATTATGCCTCTAATTTTACTCTCACAATCTATTTCTCACCATACGAATGTAGTACTCTTTAATGGTGTGGTGACCATCTTTTAACAACTATTTGCAACAGAATGAGTTGCTCACAGAATAAAATGGATACCAGATATTTTAATTGTCTGATTCATGTACTGTGTTCTGTCTTATTTCAGGAGTTCTCTGAAATAGATTTGGAAATTATATGAAATCACTATTCCAATTGCACATAAAAGAGGTTTGGAGGATCTATCTATATATATATGTATATTTAAACAATACAGATGCACATAAATTGTTTTATTTCATGTAATTTCAAAAATACTGAACTAACACTCTGAAAGGGAATGGGGGTGCTAGTGTCAGAAAAGCGAGACATCATACATGAGCATCATAAATTTAGTATGTGCTTTCTCTAACTGAGGTGCAGAAAGCAAAATATTTATTATATTCTTTTCTAATAGATTTTTGTATCGACAAATGTCCATGTATCGACACATCTTTCAGTTTTTCCCAGACATTTTTCCCAGGGTTTGTCTGGTCTGTGTCTGTACTAAGTAAGTTTCAAAATCCTGTTCTCCTTAGAGAGTAGTTAATTTGCAGTAATTGTTTTTGTTTGGCTTCTTGTTTCATCCCTCTTCTTGTATCTTGCCTCTGTCAGTTCTTTATCCTGCAGGCAGCTGTGGTGCAATACTGTGCCTTTCTAACCTTACAAGGGTTTTTCAATCTATTTCTATTAATGTACTGTAAGATTTCTGACTAAAATTATCAGCAGCCTCTCTTAATACACAATACACATTTGAAACTCTTCCCAGCTCTGTAACTGCTCACCCATATGTTTCACTTTATATGTAAAAGTAGTCACAATAAGCTCAGTAATATTCTTCATAAACCTAATTAAACACATGAATACTTGAAATATTAGAACCTTAGCCATAATTCCTCATGTCAAACAAAGCTGAATGCATTTTCTTTCTTTGCGAAGGAGAGGGGGTCCTTAACATTTAATTTGGCTAAAACAGATTGAAAAGAAAAAATTCAAAGAACAATCAAAGAGGGATGAACACACCGAGGCAATATCTCCACAGAGAAATAGGGTATTTCAGGCACTATGACTGTATGTATAAGCTCATAAAATAGATATTTATAAAAGTCTAACAGGAGATGAGACCTCTTTATGTTGGTGCCTGTAAATTGAGTCTCTCTCTTCTGGCCTGCTCTCCCACAAAGCAACTGTGCTTCCTGCCCTCTCTGGTCTCTTTTTTCTATCCTTTTGATAAAGGAAGCCCTATGGTTGCTAATGTAGTACCTTGGCACACTGAGAACATTGTGTTATCTAGTGACAACCAAGATGAGTGTAATAACTTTTTAATGACTAAACACATATGCAAGCAGCAGGTTCCCTGGTCTTGGGTAATTATTTTTCACAGCTAGATCCAAACCCTGACTCCTTTTTTCCAGGCTACCACCTCACTGAGTGGTTTTCAGTAGTCCATTCAGTCTTAGGAAATTCAGGAAACAAAGCAGACTTGAAAAAACACCAAACCTGTTTACAGAACTTTTTCTGTAGATGGCGTCAGGCAGCTGTCGGTGATGCATTTGCTTGTTTTTTCATTTCAGAAAAATCATGAAAAAATAAAAGATGCAACCTATGACTTACAAATGGGATGAAAAACTTAAGAAGAGAATTAAGGGAGCAGCTGAACCAGTGTTCAAATGATGAGCTAGTTAAATTTATTTAGAACTAGGACATCTAATTGGGAGTATTTTCATTAGCAACAGATCAAGGCTGGATCAGTACATTCTCCCTTTAAAGTCAGAAATTCTGTACTGTATCCAAGTTTTTCATCTTTAGTGTTAATCCACTGTAGAGAATAATAAGGTCATAAACATTCTTGAAACGAGGACTCTAGTAATTGGGTTTTTCTTCTTCCCTTCCATGAATTCTGGAGCGCTGCCTTCACCATAACATAATATATAAATATTCCTACTTCTTTTTAAATGTCTTAATTTGCCTTTTTTTTTTTTGTGGTTGTTATTTTTGTTAACATTATTTGTAAGCATATAGATTTAGAATCCAGATTCCGAATACACACATATGTGACCTTATTTTCTCAGGGCAAATTAAGAAATCTGCAATCAATTGTATTCCATATGAATTCCATATCCAGTTAAAAATGCATCTTCTTTTAATATAAGTTCAAAGAGACTATCAATTTGCCAAGAGGGAAAATTCACCCAAAATAAACAAAAACAACAAAACAGCAACAACAAAAAAAGAAAAGGAAAAAAAAGCTAACAAGAAGAAGAGAATAAAAAGAGCGTTCTGCTCAAATGGACTACAAAAATTGTCTCCAGATTTAACAAGAGATTGCAAAGGAGCAATAAGCTCAATTTTTTAAGTGACTACCAGTTTATCAGTAGAGGACTTATTTAAACGTTTCTCGTTATATCAGGCCAAACCACAAGTCCACTTAAACAAGTGGAAAACTTCCTCTAAGTTCAGTTTGCTTTGAACCAACTCCTAAGACAACATAATTGAAGAAAGAAAAGATCTGATACATGACAGACAATAATTTCTTTGTTAAACTTCATTCAAGATATCTCCACAACATTTTAACCTCCTTTTACAAACTTTAGATGTCTAGTTTGATGAAAGGTCATGAAATTCCTTCTAAGATAAATGTTAATTCTTAGTTAGCAAAAACCTTACCTGCCAGTGTCTGCACAGGAACTAAAATATTTGCAGTACATTTCAATTGCAAGACAAGGTGGACTTTAAATTGTTCACATTATCTTTTATTTAACTTCCCTAAGCATTCTAATAAAGTTTTGCTGAATTTTTTTTGAGCATGCCTATTGTTACTAATAATTTCTCCCTCCAAAATTATGAAAAAAGATATATAAAGAAATCTGGCAATGTCCCTAAAATCTGTCTTTTTCTAAACCATAAGAAGAGCTGTACAATTTAAAAGGGGAGGCATGGCAAAGTGTTAAATTCATGGTCTTCTAAGCCTTGAGTCTGGGAAACATTTATTCTAATAAATGGGATTTTTATGTCTCATTTCTTGTCAGCAGTGTGTTCCCATAAAACCCAAAAGTTGAGTTTCCTGAAACCATTAAAGCATTAGAATTTAAACTTCCATTGGTGCGTGCATGATGGATTAGTCACACGACTGTTAGAAACAATAAATGTTGTGAATTTATTCCATTGTGTGTGGTGTAAGAGCACAAATACTCTTTGAAGATGAAATACCATATGTTTGGTTTGATTTTTCTTTAAAAAAATCTAACACGTGGAGACAAATGAAAGAATGAAAACTTCAATGGATTTTGAAACACTGACAGTGGACTGCAGAGTTCTTTCCATCACCATGATAGCTGCTAGAAAGCATCAGAGTCACATACAGAGAAATCATAGAAATCAATCTGGTTAGAAGAGACCTCCAAGTGATTCAACCTACCACCCAGCCCTATCCAGTCAACTAGATCATGGCACTAAGTGCCTCATCCAGTCATTTCTTGAATGCCTCCAGGGACAGTGACTCCACCACCTCCCTGGGCAGCCCATTCCAATGCCAATCACTCNTCCTACTGGCCACACTATTCCTGATACAGGCCAGGATGCCATTTGTTCTCTTGCCCTCCTGGGCACACTGCTGGCTCATCTTCAGCCTACTATCTACCAGTATCCTGAAGTCCCTTTCTTCCTGGCTGCTCTCCAGCCACTTTGTTCCCAGCCTGTAGTGCTGCTTGGGGTTGCTGTGGCCAAAGTGTAGAACCCTGCATTTGGCTTTGTTAAATCTCATCCCATTGGCCTCTGCCCACCCACCCAGCCTGTCTAGGTCCCTCTGCAGGGCTCTCCTACCTTCCAACAGATCAACACCTGTTCCTACAAGAGCACTAGTACACAAGATATATATGAGATATAGTATGTGACTATACGAGATATAGTATGTGTCTATACGTTATATCTGGCATATATACTAGAATCATAGAATTCAGGTGGAAAAGACCCTTGAGATAATCAAGTCAAAGCATTCACCCTACTCTACCAGGTTCACAACTAAGCCATATTACTAAGCGCCACACCTAAATTATCTATAATGCATCCAAGATTGGTGACTCCACCACCTCCCTGGGCAGCCTGTTCCAGTGCTGGACCACTATTTCAGCACAAAATGTTTCCTAATTTCCAGCCCAAACCTCACTTTGTGCAGTTTGAGATCATTCCCTCTCGTTCTGTCACTAATTACTGGTGAGAAGAGGCCAGCACCTACCTCTCTCTGTTATCCTTTTAGGTGACTGTAGAGTGTGATAAGGTCTCCCTTCAGCCTCCTCTTTCTCAAACTAAACAGTCTCTGTTCTATCAAGATACTCTTCATCACACTCATTCCCTAGGCTCTTCACCAGCTTAGTTTCTCTTGATCCAACAACAGTCAGTATTTTAAGCCAGTATGACATTGCTAGTGTATGCAAAGTTGATGAGGAACGTGACGATGCTAGAGAAAATTAAGACCACGTTCTTAACTATCACGCTGGTGTAGTCAAGAGCAGATTGTAGTTCTCCCTTGTAGATACAAAGCTTAACTGCACTGCCATAATGTGTGCTTGGGAGATGAATTAATGTGTGTAGTTTCAAGGCCAACAGCACTTGGAAGACTGCACAGGGTACTTTCCCTAATAATTTACCTAACTCCAGACTGTCTTATAGTAGCCCATTCTTAAACCTACATTCCTCAGTTTTGATTGAAAGTGAGATAATGAGATACTCATCCAGAACCCATGATGACTTCTATCATCGTTACCACACATATCAGCATCTTACACATGTTTCTGGGTAAACCTAGTGCTTACATTGGGAAGAAAAAAGAATTTGGTGGTGAAATGACAGGAATAGGGTTATCTCTGTCAAGTAACTAATCCCAGATCTCCTTTCACCATGCTCTTCTGCACTGATTTATGAGCTCTGTGTCGAGTCCATGTCAAACAAAGTTACAGTAACACAGGGAATTCCCAAGAGGTACCACTGTTGAACCCTGCAGACCTTCACAAGAACTGTTTTCTAAGGTCTGCACAATTGGTGTCATATTGAATACATCTGGGATAGATTTAGACCAAGTTTATTTCCAGCAGAGCTGTCCAACTGTTCAACACTTATTGACAATCATTCTTATCCCTGAGATAACTGCGATCCATTTATCATTTCCCAATATATAGAGATCCATGAAAGGGATTATGATTCTGTGACAATTAAGATAAAAATAAACAAAAGTGAAATCCTCAAAGTGGATGTTGAACTGAGAATGTAAACTAAAATCTGCTTATAAATATCCTCTCAGGGCTGTTCCCTATTTTCCATGAGTGTAATTTATTGAAGACAGCATTAACTTCAACAAAATGAAAAAGTCAGGAAGACACTGTGTTACATTCCTCACAAAGAAATCTGCCTGCTGCCCTCCCTGAGAGCAGATGGCAGCACAGCAAAACACAGAAGTTCAAAGAGGAGAATCAGCTGTACTTGATATGAGGCTATATACTGTCCTTTTAACACTGAACAATACCACAGATTCTTGCATTGTAAAGACTTTACTCCTTCTGAAGTGTTCCTTACCTCAACCAGTGAGCAGTTTGTACAACTTAATCGGTAGTGTGCAATTTCTTTGCTTTGTGGTGCTTTCTTGCATTATTCCCTAACTCACTAATGGACAGAGAAGAAAATTAACATGGCAAATATAGTCATTATTGATGTGTACAGTTGAAGCAGAAATAGATACAGCTGGCATGAGGGAAAGAATTAGAAGGAGTTGGTATATTTTATCGTATCTCAACAACTATACATTCATCTTGTTAGTAATTCAGTCCTAAATTAACACTTCAGAGCTCTGAAGTTCATGTGCTTGAGACTCAGTATTTCGTTTTGAGTTGTATTTTGTTGTGATGGTTTTGCTTTGTTTTGTTTGGAAATTCTACTACAAAACTATTCAGCCTTCAGAAAGATACAAAAAAGTGATATCTGAGTTAAGCAAAGCAGCATATAAATGAGATGTCTATGTGCTAGATATTTCAAATCAAGTTTTGATTAAGTTCAGTCTTTGAGTAGAGCAATTCCCTGACAAGGTACTGAGTGTGTGGAAAAGCAGAGTGTTGCCTGGCATGCACTTTTTCATCTCTTTCCCTATGGCAGGTGTGAATGCAACTGAAAATGGCTTACACTTGAAATAAACCCAGACTTCATAGTTATGAATTTTCTTTCACTCTTAAAAGCAGCCTGTGAGATCTCCAAGTGCTTACTGCAACTCAGCAGAAAAGAAAAAAAACTATTAGGATATTGCTATCTGAAGAGTACTAAAAGAAAGTGATCTCACATAATGCAACAGCTGTAAAATGTTTTTGTACATATTCTTGCTTGACTCGTCTTAACTAGTTTTCCTTGTCTTTGGAAAAGAGGTTAATTCTCCTCACATAGGACTCCTTCAAGCTTCACCAGTCCTCTGCCGCCTGTTTTCTGCCTCTCCTTTTAGCTGTGCCAGGAACATTTTTCTCACCTTCCAACTCAGATTATGGACTGTCTTTCACACTAATCCACCCTGATACACACAGTACTCAACTATCAGTGTCTTTTTCATCCTTCATTATTCTGCAAGCTCAAAATAAAGGGAAAAGCTAAATTCTTTCTCCTGGAAAAATTCTGTTATCAGCATAATTATGGTGTCTAAAGTTCTGACAGCAAATATACAATGTCTGTAAGTACTTTGCTAGAGTGATTTGAATTCTTTTTGGATTGGTGAAAAAATATGGATGGGTTCAGGATGATTTAAGGAGGAATAAGTAGAAAGGTTTTAGTATTAAAAACAGTATGAAGAAGCAACTTAGAAAAAAAGAAAGCTGGAAATTTAAAAAATCAATAATGCTGGGAGATTTTTATTCACTTTTCTTTTTTTCACCATAAGAGACAATGTTTTCCCTTCCATAAATACAAATAAACAGTAAAGGTGTTTTCTGATTATTTCTCTCAATCTTGAAGGTTGTCTTACATTACAGAATAAGAAAACCTTGAGCTGTGAACTCGAGCCATACTGAAAGACTAGAGAATATGAGATGAATGATGTCCAGAGTTAAATAATTTTGATGGGAAGTTCCTGGAAAGTTGACAGGTTTTAATTAAAACTAAGCTACATATATCAGGGATATGTTAGAGATAGTAATATTCACTCAGAGTTTTGTCTATCCTTTCTGGTATTAATGTATGGTTTCAAAGGCTATTAATTTTGACTACATCCCTTTATTTTTTCCATAAAGCTTTCAGAGACTTTTACATCATTCCAGGACATTATACATCATTTTAATACCTACTGAACATGATATTTTAATGTGTTAACATAACTATCTTGATATCCAGGATTTGGCATAAATCTTTGGTTCTTTTGTAGTCTGTAAAGCTCGTGTTAATGAATTATTAAAATCCTTAATTTGACTTGCAGAAAAGACATGTCTGGAGCCACATAGAAAAGATGATTTCTAAAGGTAGTTGGTCAGTGGTAGCTCTTGTATCATGTATTGCTCATTCCTACTGTATTTTATTTAATCAGATATAAAAGTGAGTTTGCCTGTTCTTTTCATTTTTTGTCAGGATAAAGTAACTTTGTTTCAATCTGAAATACTTCATTTTCTATTGATCCCAGCATTACATAGGATTCACATTTTTGCTTCTAAATTGCAGTGATTTTCCAAATGAAAAATGGATAGGCTGTTAAATGTCTTTTAGAAACATTTCTTACTCAGAAAAAAAGCATTTCTAAAATTAAATATTTCTTTATAGGACTGTCAAATTAAATGTGCATTTCTTGTGTACCTCAAATTCATATTACAAATGCAGCTGTTTTTTTACATCAGTGAGATAGTCAGAAAGAAATCTGTGCTTTTTATGGATGAAAAAAAATCCCAAAGAAATAGTTATGTTCACTTTCTTGGAAAACAGTATAACAAATAGAAGTTTATTTACATTTTCCACATAATATCCCTTCAAATTAATTTCTGTGCTGTGTAATTTCAGCAGTAACAAAGCAATGAAAATGAAGACTTTGACATTGTGAAAGACATCTGACTGGGCATCCTACCCCTCTCAATTGACTTATGTGAAGCTATTACAGATTCTTTAGTGGAAAAAAAGCCCCAAATTCCACAAAATCATAGAATCATTTAGGATGGAAGAAACCTGTAAATTCATTGAGTTCAACCACTAACCTAAGACTTCGAGGTTTACCAATAAAACATGTTCCTAAGTTCCATGACTTTATCTCCAGGGATGATGACTCAACCACTTCCTGGGGTAACCTGTTCCAATGCTTGATAACCCTTTGTGCTGGTTTTGGCTGAAACAGAGTTAATTTTCTTCATAGTCACTTTTTCTTCATAGTCACTAGTATGGGCTGAAAACAGCCCTAATAATTCAGGATTGATTTAGATGATAGTGAGCAATATTCGCACTGAGCCAAAGCCTTTTCTGCTGCTTAACACCACTTGGCCAGCAAGGAGGCTGGGAATGTACGAGAAGGTCAGAGGAAACACATCTGTGACAGCTGACTCCAACTGACAAGAGGGATATTCCATGTCATATGATTTATGTTCAACAGACAAAGAAGGAAGTGGAGGACATTCAGAGATATGGCATTTGTCTTCACAAGTAACCATTTTATGTGATAGACCCCTATGTTGTAGCATAAACCTAGCTAGAAACCAAGCAACCAATGGTTCCTCACTCACCTTTCCCCACCTTGGTGAACAGGGAAAGGAATTGGAGGGTTAAAGACAAGGAGATATGTAGACTGAGATTAAAACAAACAAACAAACAAAAACATATACACACACACAAAGAAGTAATGTGCGATGCAGTTTCTCAACACTCACTCTCCTGTTCCTGGCTAACAATCCCAGAAGAGAAAATCTCAAATCTGCAATTCCAGAAGAGAGCAAGCCAGCCTCCCATCTAAACCCAATCTATATATTGAGCACACAGTTGCTAAATATGGACTATTCCATTGGCCAGTTTGCATCTATTGCTCTGGCTATGCACCCTTCCAGCTTCTGCATGCTAGCAAGACATGGGAAGATTAGAAGTCTTTGATTTCTTAGCAAAACTAAAAATATTAACATATTGTCAGCATTCTTCTCATACTCAGTCCAAAACACTGCATTATTTGGGCTACTAAGAAGGAAAAAAATAGCTCTGTCACAGCTGAAACTGGGATGATCTAATTCCCTGGAAATAGATGAATACCTGCCTAGCAAAGGGAAGAGATGAAGAAATTCCTTGGTTTGTTTGGCTTGTGCGTGTGGCTTCTGCTTTTTTATTAGCTTGTCTTTACCTTTAACCCGTGAGTTTTCTCACTTTTACTCTTCTCATTATCTCCCCCATCTATGCAGATGTGTGGTAGGGTGTAGGAATCTTCTCTTGGATGTAAATCACCTTGTGATGGTGGTGATTACATTAAGAATTGAGAAGTGTCTCAACAAAGATAAGATAAGCTGTGTTGTCTCTGCCCACCCAGGCAGCAGCTGCCCAGGGCGTGTTGTGGAAAGACCTTTTGGAATATGCAACAAAGGTAAACTCATCCTGGCCTGATAAGCCCAGGTGTATGTGGTAAACATGGGAGGCAAGGAGGGTAGCTGCTGGGTTTAGTTTTCTGTTTTATGCTGTTCTTTTTCCCCCTGTGTTTCACTGTGCTTCTTCTGCAAATAAGCTAAGCTAAGGTAATCATACATTTTATTATTAGTTCAATTAGCTTATTAGCTAAGGTAATTATGCATTGTGCTTGTGACACCTCTTATCTATCTTTATCTCAACCCTGAGTTGTGTGTATTACTCTTCCCCTCACTTTTGTGTTGGGGGAGCAGGCAGGTTAGCTCTTGTGTTAAACCATTGCATTTGTAACCAACCCAAACCTCCCCTGGTACAACTTGAGGCCATTTCTCCTTATCTTGTCTCAAACCTCCTTTCAGGTAGTTGTAAAAAGTGACAAAGTGTCCCCTGAGCCTTCTTGTCTCCAGACAAAACAATCCTACTTCTCTCTGTCACTCCTTATAAGACTTGTTCTCTAAAGCATTCACCAGCTTGCTTGCTCTTCTTTGGACAGATTCCAGCACATTAAGTCCTTCTTGTGGTTTAATTTCAGTCTTATTGTGTCGTTATAACTATTAAAAACTCAGAGGAACATGTATTAGAGATTACGTTAATATCCCTTGTGGGGTATTTCAAGCAGAACTACTTCCTGTCCATTCTTCATGTGGTAAACATTATGATTTATGAGCCCTTAGATTTTAATTTTTCTGTTTTTAAACACACATTCCCATGCATCCTTGAAAATCAGTTTGAATAACTACACTACTACAAAGAGACGTCCTTTCAAACACTTAGAGTGATTTAAAACTTAACAACAAAGAAAGAACAACTCATTAGAAACAGATTGAGATTAGAGAGCAGAGACGGGAGAGAGCAATAAATGAAACCCCCTGACCTGATACACAGCTGAACACAGTCAGTAGTTCTGGAGCTAGTCAGGAAAATACTAATCTAAAAGATTTTTCCTGTGTATTAAATTACATCTGAAATCAGAAAACTTCATTTATTGTAGCATGGTTATTTTAAACTCTAATACAGCTCAGCTACGAAAACATCACCTGTTTGATTTTAAAAATAGAGATGATCTGAACCTTAGGGTGGGAGAGTGAATTGTGAAGAAAGTCATGGGCTGACAGGCAGGAAGAGAGGTGGTAGAAATGTTGTATCCAGCATTTTGATCAAGAATATTGACATCCATAACATTCAGCATGGAGCTAAAGTCAAACGTCCTTAAGAGTAAGAATGGAAGGATACTGGGATACAGGGGAAATATGACTAGAGAAAGATGGGAGAAAGAGATTGCTGCCCATCATTTTTAATCAAAGATTTGAAATATGGAATTTGATGGAAAAAGATATATAAATGTATCCTTGCTTTAACTGGTTTAGTCTGCACCTCATGGGAATCCACTTTCCACCACAGACCAGGATCATCAGTCCTACACATTCTGTGATTTTGCAAACCTTCTTCACAGTTATCACAAGAATAATCTGAGCAAAAGTGAGTGTCTTCTTGTGAGGTCCCATAGCACTTCTAGGGTGGCAATCAGTTGCTATTGGTGACAATAATTAAGTAGTTGAACTGCCCTGATTTCTATTCAACAACTCTAGAAAGCAACAATTAAGGTCAACTCTTAATGCTCAGTAGACATCTCAGCTTAAGTCAGAAAATTAATGTCATTCTACATGTTATTTAAAATTATTTATTTCACAAAAAATAACTGATATTGGTTCAGTAATATGAAAAATCCTATACAAGGATCTATTCAGGGTTATATTGCTCTCAACTCAAGTTTAGAATCATAGAGTAATTTGAGTTGGCAAGGACCCCCAAAGACCATCTAGTCCAAGCCCCTTCCCATCAGCAGGGACGTCCTCAAACTAAATCAGGTTGCTCTGATATGGAAAAGGGAGAGAAAACATAGAATGTATGAACCTAGCTACATCATTAGTTGTGTGAGCATTTATATAAAGCATCATCAATCAGATAAACACAAAGGAGGTGGGTTAAGCTTGAGAGGGTCTTGAAACACATTAATGGAGAAGAAGAATACTGTATAAAAAGATGAGAACATCGGAGACTCCAACCAAGAGTGTGACCCACAACTGATGCCAGGTGGATGAAGGATAGAGAGGTCAGGCTGAGGAAAATGTTGGGCCTTCTTCAAAAAGACCCCAAAAGATGACCACCAGGTGGCACTGAGCATGCATGAAGAGATGGGATGTTATGGAACTGATTGTAGTAACTCCACCTATTCCCAGAACTAATTGTGGTAACCCTACCCCTGTACTGAATATGTATGATTTTGTAGCATAAATATTTTACCTAACAAGATGAAGGTGTGTGGGTTTTGTGAGGAATGATCCTGCCCCGTCACTCAGCTCTGCCTAAACACACCTTACCTGATTACACTCTATGTGTTGTGAGGTCTCATTTTCCATAAGTCAGCTCAGAGCCTTGTGGAGTCTCACCATGAATATCTCTAGGGATGGGGCCTCAACCACCTCCCTGAGTACCTGTTGCAGTGTTCCACCACCCTCATGTTAAAGAACTTGTTCCTAACATCCAATCTAAATCTCCCCTCATTTCAAACCATTGGCCCTCTGCCTGTCACTTCAGGTCTTTGTAAACAGTTCCTCTGGAGCCTTCTTTTAGGCCACCTTCAGGTACTGGAAGGCCTCTATTAGGTCTGCATGGAGTCTTCTCCAGGCTGACAACTCCCTCAGTCTGTCCTTGTAGCAAAGTTGTTCCAATCCTCTGATCATTTTCATGGCCTTCCTCTGGACCCACTCCATTAGATCTATGTCTTTCCTGTATTGAGGGCTCCAGACCAGGGCACAATACTCCAGGTGAGGTCTTGCCAGAGCAAAGTGGCAGAATCTTTTGTTTTCAATTCTTTATTCATTAATTAGCTATTTGGAATAGTAGAGTAGAAAACAAAACCAGTGAGCCCCTTGATATTTGATGCTTTATCACATTTTAAAATATTAGAAATAAGAGGAGAGAGTATAATTTACCTCAATAATAATATTCCACATTCTAGTCTTTATAACATAATATGCAAATGCTTACCTTTTTCAGAACAGAAATTGAGTAATTATTTTTCTACAACAAAACTCTTTGTTCAGATATGCAAAAATAGTTTAATGTATTTGGTTTTATATATCAGGAAATTGTTTAGTGTCTTTCTGATATTAGGTCTGTTACTGTGGTTCTGTTCTTCCCCTTGAGATGAAACAGATATTAGTGTTTTAAGTGAGAAGTAAATCTAGTTATCCATAATTTAAACAAAGTTGAGTATGAGTTTTATTTAAAAGTAAATTAGCAATACAGATGAATTCAAAATGAATCATCTTGCACTTATTCTTCATTTTCATTTCTGTTTTATGGAAAAGAAATGCCTACTGAAAATTCATACTATAATAGAAGCTTATTTATGATACATCTGGCAAAAGTAATTCAGAAGGTATTCCGTTAAAATGTAAAATGCACTTAAAACTTCTACTTCCTGCACTTTCAAAGTTTCTGGATCAGTATAATCAAGAAATATATGTAAATATCCCATTTTTGATGATTTAAATGGGATACACCATTCAAGGCATTAAATAGGAAAAAAAAAATCTCTTCTGCAATGCATGCATAGTTTTCTAACCTCTTTTTGAAAAGCCTTCTTTATTAATTTCCTGAAATTATTCACCCTCTTACCACACAAACTTCAGGATTTTCCTATCTTAGTTTGAGTCCTTGTCTTGAACACACATGATATTTACAATTTATGGCAAATAAAAACAACTAAACAAGCAAAAGCAGCAAAGGAACAAACTACAACAGCAAAAGAGCAAGTAAGCAAACTGCAACATAAGAAAACCCCAGCAACACAAAATACATAGAAGTTAAGTCTTGTTAAACACAGAAAGTTATCTTCCTGCATTAATTGAAGGTCTTGCCACAAAAATGCAGAAACAAGAATCTAGAAATGTGTAAGATGTGTTGTTAATCCACAATGGCTTTTTGAAGATGGTAGGTTTTGAGTTGTTTCTCTAAGGTTCAGAACACTGGAACATGACTACAATCTTGGCATGTCATGGGCAGTTTGCAGAAATCATTTTAGGTGGTCACAACATTTCAGAAGGTAAGACAGATTCCTGATTCTCAAGCACCAAAACAGTAGGACAAAGATTTTGTGTTGCTTTGAATATTTGAATTCCACATAAATGTAGAACTTCAATGTATTGGGAAAGCTGCTGCTTAGCAGCAGTCTACCTAAATATTCTGCTTGAGAATCCTAATGAGGACACTTCCAGTCTAAAGGAGTTATCAGAAACTTCAGATCTGAATTCTGGAGTCATTCCTTCTGTTGAAGGAATGTTGACTCATTCAGCAAAATGGCTGGCAAAAGGGACATTACTTTTTGTCTGCAACCTGTTAGCATTCTCCATGTCTTTGGCTCATAGAAATTCATTAGATTCTGATTACATAAATAGCAATTTGAACTGGAATGGAAAACATCCTTTTGTCTCTCAAAATTCTCAAAATTATAGATATAGAGCTATTAAAAAAAAAGAGAACTGCTGAATATCTTCACACATATTGTCATTTTTATAGGTTATTAATGAGAGATTCTTCCCTTTGAGAAATGGCAACTTTAACTTTGAATCTCCTCAAATTGAGAATATTAGGATTCTTAGTTCTCCCATTTCTTGGTTATGTGCTTCAATCTGAAGACTGCTGTATAGAAATGTGTCACCTCCTCCTGTCTCTGTCAAAGAAAAAAGCAAACACACTCTGTTATCTACCTGTAAGTGGACAGTGAGGGCAGATCAAAAACTAGCTGAATGACTGGCTCTGGTGGATTGTGATCTTCTTGTACTCAGAATGGCACAGAGTCCATTTTCAGGCCAGTCTCAGAGTTTACTACTGGAGCCAACTGTGTTGAACATTTTCATTAATGAAACATGGGGTTCAACTCTTTTCAGTAGTGTCCAGTGACAGGACAAGAGTCAACAAACACAAATTATAACATGTGAAATGCCATCTGAAGATGAGAAAATGCTTTCTTTTTATAAAGAGGATCAATCACTGAAGCAGTGTGCCTAAAGTATTTGTTGATTCTCCATCCTTGGAGATATTAAAAACTCATCTGGACGTGGTCCTGGAAAAGTTGCTTTAGCTGACCTTTCTTGAACAGGAGGATAGGATTAGATTGCCTCAAGAAGTCCCTTTCATCCTGAACCAGGCATTAAACTGATATATAATCTTTTGAGTACATTAATTTACATTAATAGAAAAAAATCATGAGACGCTGTAAGCAACACCTGGATTTCCTACCCAGGTGCAGTCCCAGAAAGAGAAGGTGATGCAATTGCAGGCCCACACTATCTTTTCACATTTTGTTTACATCTGTCTTAGCTACTATATGCTTTTTCCATTGCCTTGAGTTGATTATTGACTGCAGTGAAACCTCTTGCTACTATTGCAAACTCAAATTTAACAGGAAAAACTGCAGCCTCTGTAGATGTATGTACAAACATATCTATGTACACAATTCCATGTGAACCTGAGGTGGATTTTTTTCACTGTGAGAGTGACAGAACACTGGAACCAGCTGCCCAGGGAGGTTGTGGAGTATAGATGAGTTCTAGTGTGATCTGCTCTAGGTGATCCAGCTGTGGCAGGAGAGTTGGACCAAATGATCTTTTGAACATTCTTCCAGCCCCTGACATTCTATGATTCTATGATAGCTAATAATTTCTCTTCTCCAGTTTACTGCTTGTTGCAATTTCACAAATTCTGCTTGGAATGAAGGAAAAAAATCTTCACTGTGCTGTGCAATAAATCCAAACACTCAATTGGTATGAAGTTTCTTAATTAGAATAAGGCAAATGTATTACAACATCAGAAAGACGATTTTAAAGACTGAACTTAACCATCCAGTGATGCAGAGGAACTAAACAGTGGCCCTTAGAGAAAATAAATTAAAGGGTTCACCATTTTGTCCTCCTTCAGGCTCAGGCTCATGAAGTCTGATGAAATCCACCTAGAGGTCCTTAGGGAAGTAGCAGATGAAGTTGGTAAACCACTGTCCATCATATTTGAAAGATCAAAGCAGACTGGTGAAGTTCTTCCTGACTGAAAAAAAACAGAAACATAATGCCATCTTCAAGAAAGGAAAAAAGGAAGACCCCAGGAACTACAGACCAGTCAGTCTCACCTCTGTGCCTGGAAAGGTCATAGCTCTGCTAAGGCAAATGGAAAACAAAGCAGAGGTGATTGGTGGTAACCAGCAATGGCTTCACCAAGGGCAAATCATGCCTGACAAATTTGGTGGCTTTTTATAATAAAGTGGACAAGGGAAGGGTAACTGACATCATCTACCTGGACCTGAGTAAGGCATTTGACTCCATCTCACACAACTTCCTGATCACCAAACTGGAAAAAGACAAACTTGATGGGTGGAGCACTGCTGGATAAGATATTGGCTGGACGGTCACATGCAAAGAGTGGTGATCAACAGCACAATGTCCACCTGGAGACCAATTACAAGTGGCATCCCTCGGGGGTCAGTGGTGGGACCAGTGCTGTTTAACATCTTTGTCAGTGATACAGACAGAGTGCATCCTCAGCAAGTTTGCAGATGACATCAATCTGTGTAGCACAGTCAACTTGCTATAGGGCAGGGATGCCATCCAGAGGGACCTGGACAGGCTGGAGAGGTGGACCCAGACCAACTCATAAAATTCAACAAGGCCAAGTGTAAGGTCCTGCACCTTGGTTGGCGCAATCCCAAGCACAAATCCTATCTGGGTTGGGAATGGATGGAGAGCAGCCCTGAGGAAAAGGACCTGAGAGTCTGGGTTGATGAAAAGCTCAACATGAGCTGGCAGTGTGCACAGCCCAGACAGCAACTGTGTCCTGGGCTGCATCAAGAGAAGTGTGACCAGCAGAGCAAAGGAGGTGATTCTCCCCCTTTACTCTGCTCTCATCAGACTCCACCTGGACTACTGTGTGCTGTTTTGGAGCCCCCAACAAAAGAAGGACACGGAACTGTTGGAGCAAGTCCAGAGGAGGGCCAAGAAGATGATCAGAGGGCTGCAGCAGCTCTGCTATGAAGACAGGCTGAGAGAGTTGGGGCTCTTCAGCCTGGAGAAGAGAAGGCTTTGAGGAGACCTTGTATTAGCCTGCCAGTATCTGAAGGGAGTCTACAGGAAGGCTGGGGAGGGACTACTTATGAGGTCTTATAATGTCAGGACAAGGGATAATGAGTTTAAGCTGTCAGAGGGGAGATTTAAACTATATGTTAGGTAGAACTTCTTTACAGTGAGGATGGTGAGACACTGGAACAAGTTGCTCAGGGAGGTTGTGGATTCTCCCTCCTTGGAGGTGGTCAGTACCAGGCTGGATGAGGCCTTGAGTGACCTGTTCTAGCGGGAGGTGTCCCTGTCTATGGTGGAAGGTTGGAACTAGATGATCTTTGAGGTCCCTTCCAACCTAAACCATTCTATGATTCTATGATTCTAAGAGAGAATGGAAAGGCAATGAAAAAGATGGCTAGGAGAGTTGTTAAAAAGAACAATTATTGGCCTAAAGAAGCAGTGAGAGTAGCTATGTATGTCATTAAAGAGATAAAGATGGGACTAAGATCTTGGCACTTACAGCAGCTGGCTGCGTGAATGGCCACAAAACAAATCCTTCTGTTTCAGCTCCCTTGAAGAACACAAACTCATGCTGACTTGAGCCTTGAAGCACAATAAGAGATTTTCCTAGTTTAGCTTTTATTGTGATGGATTACAGTACTCTCAGTTTGGGCATTGTTTTATTTTTGCTTTGTGTTGTATCACTCCTACATAGAGAAATTCCATAATAACAACTCTCTATATATTGTCTCTCCATATATTGTCAGTATCCCACTTGAATCAAGGATTCTCTTCATGTGTAGAAATATTTGGCAAGGAAGTCAGCTTTTGGTGACTGGAGAGGGTGACTGGAACCCAGCTAATAGCACAATGCTTACTGGGATTGGAAAAAATGTTGTCGGTTTGATAGGAAATTGAGAAATGAAGGACATTTTTTTCCACAGTTCTGAGCAATGACTTTCGGTGTAATCATAACCATGTGTCTTGCATGTCCTGCTTTGTCATCACCAAAGATGATTGCAGCACACCATATGGCTGCAATTAATTGGAAGCATTGCCACTGACCCCATCAAAAAGCTGCAAACCCAGGGTAGTAAAGATTTAGGAGAATACAGGCTATTGCAACAAGGAAAATACAGTAATTGTTTTAAAAAGTAAAGTAACATACAAAATAAAATAAAAATAAAAACAAATTAGTTCCAGAAAGCAGTTACAGGTATAGTGAAAATGGAATTTTGTGACACCTCATTGCAAGTGACTGCAGCTGATGCCTCAAAGTGGCTTTGCCATGTGGAGTCATGATTCTTCATAGAATCGTAGAATGGCTCAGATAGGAGGGGACCTCAGAGATCATCTACTCCTGCCTTCCTGCTATGGGCAGGGAGGCCTCTCAATTAGACTTGCTTGTTCAAGGCCTCATCCAACATGTCTTTGAACACCCCCAGAGAGGAGGCATCCACAACCTCCTTGGGAAGTCTATTCCAGTGTCCTACCATCCTTGTACTGAAGAACTTCTTCATAAGATCCAACCTGCAACTGCTTTCCCTCTACTTAAAATGTCAAATTCAATTCTTTATTAAAATTGTTAGTTTATTATTTATTACACAATTCTTATTTTTTGTCATATAAAATGTACAAGAATCTTGTGCTCATTATTTATCTAATGCATGTTCACAATTATATTTTCATCTGACTCAGAATGATTTTCCCTGTCTATCGGATTTTTGGAGGAGGGTTTTAGGGCATTCATACTATTGATTCAGTCAGAGATTCTAGACAAGACAGGACCATTATGATCTTTTCATATGACCTCACTGGACATAAATCTTCCCCTAGTAATTTCTAAAGTCAGACTCCTTTCAGCCATAGCAATCAATTCACAGCATTACTCTTTAACATTTACTGGCCACTGATGTTTGTAATCAGGCCTATGAAGCAGTCAGTTCATGGTGACTTTTGCAGAAAGAACACTTCTTACATTCTGTTTTTTAGATAGTTTTAGAAAAATGCTGTGTTTCCCAATAATTGTTGAAAAAGATAAAATTTAAAGTAAAAAAATTGTGTCAATCTTTTTCTATGTGAAACTGAGTGAGGCATTTGCAAGAAACTATATCATATATATTATATATATATATATATATCTTTTAATAACTGGAATAATTATGCTAATGTCACTGCAAATATTCCCATGAAAATAATGCTTCATTTGGTGGTGATCTTTAAAAGAGACTGGTGATCCTTAAAACATACCACTGATCTTTGGCAGAAACTGGAGAACGCATTTGCACTACCATTCTCAACTGAGCACTGAATCACCCCTGCATTAAAAATATAATAATTGTGTCCTGCTTTCACATTGAACATACTTTATAAAATTATATGAGAATGAAAGCACTGCTATAATTATATGATTAACCTTTTCTGGATGTACTTTGTGCCTTATAATACCTCAGAGAGACATTCTTGTAATCACCACACCTCTGTTTTTGCATTCTGGTCCCCAAAAAAATGTATATGTGAAGGAGGTAGGATGTGTGAAATGGTAAACTGAACTTAGAAGTTTGTTCTGAGCTAATCACACTTCATTCTCTTAGAAAACTGCCTTAGGAGACCTGACAGGTGAGGGTGCATAAGGACAGATTAAATCTTTGCATATTTTGCTGAGTTCTGCAATCCAGAATTCCTACAGTTTGTCTTGATTTGGTAAGACAAATCATAGGAATTACATCTGTAAAAGTGGGCCTCTATGAACTAAAAGCTGTTCAAGAAGTACTTGACATCTAGATAACTTTGATCAGTAATGCAGTGCCTTATAAATCACCTCTGCTTCCAATTAGGACTATTTCGGGGTGAATTCTTGGAGCATGCTGATCCCTATATTTATGGGATTCTGCAAGAACCCCAAACCATGTCTTGAAAATAAACCACAGAATCACAGAAATGTTAAAGTAGATCACAGAATCACAGAATGTTAGGGGTTGGAAGGTACCTGGAAAGGCCATCCAGTCCAACCCACACGTCAGAGCAGGATCACCTAGAGTGGGTTGCACAGGAACACATTCAGGCAGGATTTGAATGTTTCCAGTGAGGGAGTCCTAGATGTAGTCCTATCTGTGTTTCAAGGACTAGCACCAGCTATACTATGGCAGGTCTGCCATGGCTTTGAATGTTCACATCTTTAAAATCTTCAGTAATTCCCAGCCTCCCTGGGTGATTTGTTTCCAGTGCAAAGGTTCATATGTTCAGTCTGAGTCTCCCAAATTGCAGTCTGAAAGCCTTTTTATAGCCTCTGATATTACAGAGAAAAATTGCAGAATCACAGAAATAACCAGGTTGAGAAAAATCTCTAATACCACCAAGTCCAACCTATCACCTAACTCTTCTAATTAAATAAGTCAAATGGCACTAAGTGCCTCATCCAGCCTCCTCTTTAACACCTCCAGGGATGGTGACTCCACCACCTCCCTGGGCGGCCTGTTCCAATGGCCAATCACTCTTTCCATGAAGAACTTCTTCCTAACATCCAGCCTAAACCTGTCCTGGCACAGTTTGAGACTGTGTCCTCTTGTTCTGTCATGGGTTGCTTGGGAGAAGAGATCAATCCTGACCTGACTACAACCTCCTTTCAGGCAACTGTAGAGAGCAATAAGGTCTCCCCTGAGCCCCTTCTCCAGTCTGAACAACCCCAGCTCCTTCAGCTGCTCCTCACAGGGCTTAGTCCCATCATATAACAGCCTTCAGCCATGCTTTTAGATGGCCACTAGGTTTCTTAACCAGACTAAATGAGGACATTTCTCTCAGTTTCACCCTGTAGGCCATGTGCTGTTGGTTCTCAGCATCCTTGTAGCACTGCAATGGACTGTCTCCAGTTTCTTGACATCCTTTTGTAATAGGGGGGCCCTAGAGTGGCCACCATACTCCTATATCTGAAACACCTCTGAGAAAGACAGGCTGCTTGTGTTAAGAATATTAATTCTCTTCTTGCATTCTTGGTGCGAACAAAATAGGATACTCTACGCCAATCTGCCCAGCAAATGATACTCCTCTCCTCCTAAAATAAAACAGAACATATCACATATTCTGTAACAATAAATCCATTGTTAACATATAAGTAAAGAAATTACCTTTATGAAGGTAACCAGCTAATACACAAACAAGAAAATGTCAGAAAAATTAAATGCTTTCAAGCAAATTTGTGGCACTGTAGCATGCTGAACCAATAATTCACCAAGCTTGCTCACTGTCAGTTTGATGAATGAAATTTCTACCCTTAAAGAAATAGGATTCAATTGCAATTTTGACTTACTACAGACTAGTAAATATGTGCTTTGATCTTTATGTGTGATACCTTTAAATACACTCTGTGTTTCAATAGAAGTTTAAAAACACAATTAATCCTATGTCTCCTCCTACCCATCCCAAGCAGAAGAACCTCCTTCCATTTCACAGGATAGAGCAGAAAGTGAACTTGAAATTTCTCTGTTCTTATTGTTTCCAGCTTGAAAAAGACCTAAAAAAATGGAGTATATTTCATAGTCCAAACTAGGATAATGACAGACAGATGGAGATCCTTTACATGAAAAATAGCCAGAGGAGCAAGAAAAAATATAAGTTCCATAGTTTTCTTCTATTACTAGTGTGTAAGCACCTACTCCTGGAGTACCATCCAGTTCTGGTGCCCTCAGCATAAAAGGAACATGGAGCTGGTGTTGTGGGTCTAGAGGAAGGCCACAAAGATTAACAGAGGATTGCTGGAGAGTCTCCCCTATGGGGACAGGCTGAGAGAGTTGGGGCTGTTCAGCCTGGAGAAGAGAAGGCTCTGAGAAAATCTTAGAGCAGCCTTCCAGTACCAAAACGGAGCCTGCAAGAAAGCTAAGAAGGGACTTTTTACAAGGGTTTGTAGTGATAGGATGAGAAGGAATGGATTGGAAGGAAACTTCAGGAGGGCAGATTTACAGTGGAGATTAGGAAGAAATTCTTGCAGTGATGGTGGAGAGACACTGGAGCAGGTTGCCCAAGGAGGTTGTGAATACCCCTCCCTGGAGGTGTTCAAGGCCAGGTTGGATGAGGCCTTGAATGACCTGTTCTAGTGGAAGGTGTCCCTGCCGATGGCAGCGGGTTGGAAGCAGATGATCTTCAAGGCCTCTTCCAACCTAAACCATATTATGAAGCTATTGATTTAAGGTATTAGGCTTTGTATGAGAACTAGCAGGCTGCTTCCACTTAGTATATGTGTGCATACTTCTGTCACTTCTTAAAGAACAGGTCACAAGAAAAATAAGATCTTATATTTAACACATTAACACTACATGCCATTTCAGACAGTGTGATAAGATAGGATAGTGAGCAGGCCTAGCTGTTGATATGTAAGCTATTAATCATAACCTCTCCTTTCTCTAGCAGCATGGGGGGAAAAGTCAACATAGTTGAGATAGTTCTCATGCATATGTTAGCCTGCAATTTTGTACTGTAAATGAGCTATCTTTCCAATTCCTTGATTAGATCCAATGTGTCTTTTAATTTCATTGTGGATTACAGTAATCAATGTCAGCTGCAAAGTCAAACATTATTTTCATTACTTTGGATCAAAGTGAAAACAAACTTTAGGTTGTATGTCATGGAATAAATTAAAACTCTTGTACTTCAGGTTACATTCTAAACGTGATCCATCAATCATATCCTCTGTATTTTGAGGACTTCTTTTCCATCGTGTTCCTTGGTGACCTTTTCCTGTGTTCAAAGGATAATATAACAAAGTAGCATTGCAGAGATCACATTACATACCTCTTTTTATTTTATTTATATTCTTACAACACGTTGCAATAAAAGCATATTACAAATCTAAACCAAACAAGCCTAGATTATGCGTGTTCAACATTCCAATTGTTGGGTCCAACCCAGTTGTTGGGTTGATTAGACATCAGAAGTTTAAGAGCACAAGATACAACATGCATAAACCACTAATGTCATGTACAGTAAATTTTCAATATTCAAAGCTCACAGATTTATGTCTAAGACATTCTTTGGTCTGAGTGCCTTTTTGAAACACAGAATATTCATTATAATCATGACTTAAGTCATTGTTTTTACCTAATTTCCAAATCAATGACTTCAACAACTTTTTTGGCTCATCTCCATTTTGTTCTACCAGAAACCTGTTTTTAAGGGAAGAGGAAAACAAAACAAAACATAACAAAACAACCTCCAACAAAAAAATAAAAAGGTAATGGAAAAAAAATACACTAAAATAAACCAAAGAAATAAATGTTGTAGAGTCTAATAGGGACAGCTGAAAAAAATGTCCACTAAAATTGTGAATGTATAACTTTATATTATTCTTCTTCCAGAGGATTATGCTTAATCTAGGACATGTAACTTAACACACACAGAGAAATTGAAGTTAGGAGGATCACAAAAATGATTCATAACATCTCTGTTATGAGGACAGGATGAGAAAGTTAGGGTTGTTCAGTCTCAAGAAGAGAAGGCTTTGTGGAGACCTAATATCAATATTGCACTATTAATACTCTTCTTGTTAATGCAGAGTACTCAATCATGTTAGTGATACTTAACCATTCTCAAGACAAAGCTGTCTGAAAAAGTAAATTGAGATAAACTTGAAAACACTTAAACCCACATACTATTCAATTTTCTCTACTATTAGGAGGCAGTTTATAGCCTGGAAATCCTTGCTGGTTTTTGTTTCTCTCTCTCATGCAGTCAGGGTGTAGAATGAGGCAGCTTTACGTAATCTCCTCTTTCTTAACTCAGCTGACTTCCCATTGCCAGAGCTTCTCCTAAGAAACTTTCAAAATCAAATACAAACTTGACTTGGTGCCACATAGTGCAAGCCTCAAGTCTATTGTCAAGTTATTTGATTTTTGATAGTCAGTCTGGAGTTGTACTTTCTTTATTTTTACCTCATTAAATTTTATTATGTAAAGGAAAGCCAAGTTTCTCCAGGGCAGCTTTTTTTTCTAGAGGGAAAGCTACTGAGCTCATTCAAGATATTGATGATAAAGGGAGCAATTTCTCCATTTAAATTCTCTTACTTGTACTTTCACAATTCACTTTCCACTTTTGGTGCTTTCCTTCTCTCTGCAATTACATAATTTCCCTTTCTTATTCCTTCAGTTGGCAGGGAAAATTTAGATATATTGATTTTAGACTCAGTTGAATAAACTCATATATATCCACCATGACTGTATTCTTCCTCCTGAACCTTGTGACTGGTTTGAGCTCATCCAAGTTAGCAGACAACTTTCAGTACTGCAAGATTAGGGTCATAAATATCACATTCGTCAGGCAGCCACATAACTCTTACAAACATTTATTGCAAAGCTGAAGTGTATAAAACACTGCAGCAAATAATCTCTGAAAGTTGCCCACAGAGTTTAGTGTTTAAGTAAGAGAACACCCTTAGAGCAAATGAAACTACTGTAAGATGTTCATCAAATACTGTCGGCAAGAACGTTTTTTAAAGCCCAATGAAGCCATTATTGCTGCCTTTAAAAATACTTCCCTCATGGAAAGTACTTTAGAAAAATCATTTCCCTACAGAAGTCCAACTGTTACTATCCTATGGCTCAGCAGTGTTGCATGTGGGACCTTGTTGTAGCTAAACCATAGGTACAGCTAAACCATAGATATGGGGACCATACCCTCCACGTGAAGCCAAGAATTTCCCACTAGACAAATTGAAAGTTGCAACCATATAACCAAAATACAACAAAAATAGATTACTATTAATCCAGGTACACTGATGCTCACAAAATCTAAACAGAAGGCAAATCTCATTAAGAATACATTTAGAAAGTTGTTATTCAGATAAACATTCTACTATAAACCTCTTTTTGATCTTTATTGCTAGGCTCACCTTGTCTCTCTTGGAACTAAGGTCAACAGTTCAGTCTAGAGGGAATCACAGGGATTCACAGGCTCCTCAAAGTCTTTGCTAGGAAAGCATCAAGTTAATGATGTATGTTAATTTCTCTATTTTACACAAAGGGCACAATCATAGAATCATGGAATGGCTTATGTTGGAAGAGTCCTTAGTGATCATCTGCTCCACCCTCCCCACCATGGGCAGGGATGCCTTGCACTAGACTCAACTTCTCAAGGCCTCACCCAACATGGTCTTGAACACTCCCAGGAGGAGGCATCCACAAGCTCTCTGGGAAACCTTTTCCAGAGTCTTACCACACTTGTAATGGAGAATATATTCCTAAGGTCCAGTCTAAACCTACTCTCCTTCAGCTTTGAACCATTCCCTCCTGTTCTATTGTGAGGCACCTTTATGAAAAGTCTTTCTCCAGCCTTCCTGAAGGCTCCCTTCAGGCATTGGAAGGCAGCTATAGGGTCCCCCTGGAGTCTTCTCTTCTCCAGGCTGAACAATCCCAGCTCCCCCTCAGCATATCTTCATAGCAGAGGTATTCTTCCTGTCCTGTTGCTGTAATTTCTATGTTTTCTAACTTGCTTTTTACTCTGGTCTGTTGTCATACATTGGATATTTGTTGCTTGTCGTCTCTCTTGCCCCCCTCCCTCCAAATCCAGTTTTATCCAGCTCCTAAGTTTACATTTCTTTCAGTAGCTGATTGCTGATGAATTATCGATATCCCTCAGACTGAATGGTATCCTATGCTGCCCAGACCTTCAGGGCCTTTGTTACTCAGATCTATTCTCTTTTAAGTTTCTTCATAGTTGCACAACAGAATTAATTCTCTCTTGTATGGCATAGCTCCTTGTCATTCCAATCTGTATCATTAACAATAGGCATTGCACCAGATAACAGTAAGGCGATAAACAAACAAAAACTAAATAACGATCACCCAGTCCTTAATCAGTTAAATTAATTCAGCTAAAGAAACTAGACCAAATCAAGACATATCCAAACAGAGAACTTCTGATGGCCTAAGACATTAGCTTTATCTGGAACTAGTGACCTGTTTTGATGGCAATTCAGAACTCACTGGCCAACAGGATTACAGCAGACAGAAAAGTATATACTGTCTATATCAAACAATAACTATTTTCTGGCTTAGACACCACAAATCTTAGTCTGCACTTAAATCTGAACAGATAAACTATCTCACTAGTTCAGAGGTCCTGGCCTGGAACATTGAGCAATTATATAACAATGTGCCAAGCATCAACGTACATCTGCTTCCAGATCTGTTCATCTCCTGACCATCTGAAGATCTCAGATGAGTCTGAAGAAGAGAGCTCAAGTAACAGCCCTGAGACGCTTAGATTTGCAGTGGAGAGACTTTATATTCATGTCAAGATATTAAATACTGTGTGTACTCACAAATTTCCATTAAAGATTAAATATGGCATCTGGTGATATGTGATGTTATGCATTCAGGCAGGTCAGCCAATCTTGTTGGGCCCCTTACAAGAAACCTTAAACATAAAGTGTTCTGTAGTCACACAGCTTCTGGCTTGAATTTACCAATATAATTCACTAAATAAAAAGAGGAAATCACAAAATCACAGAATACAGAATCACAGAATGTTAGAGGTTAGAAGACACCCCCAGAGACACTAGAGGAACAAAGAGATTAAAGCAAGATTAGCTGCAAATTGGTCTTTATACCAAGATGATAGAAGAAACCACTACCAAAATAAGTTTATCAACAACAATTTCCTCACACGACACACATGGAACTTCTTGAATTATTTTATTTTTGGTTTTAGTGCAGATCTTTGAAGTGATTAATTCATCATAAACCACACAAAATGTGTTTTATTTCCTAGAGCAGAAACTACAATGCTCAGTGTCTGTGTTATTGCAGCAGAGGTGCTTCCATGTGTTTTTGTTTTTTCTTTCCCTAAAAAAGGGAAAAAATAAAATCATATTACATTTTTTCCAAGAAAAATATATAAACCTTAGATTTTTTTTTTTTAAACAGGAATTTCTGAGGAAAATATGTCCAAATTGCAATGCTCATACCCATCTAAACTAAAATTCCCAGTAACTATAAGCCCTTTACTTATACAGAATTATTTGCTATCAGGAACCTTTGCAGTGGCAGAAATTCTGCTAAATTTAATCCCTGAAGAAGGACTATCAAGAAAATTTGTTGCCTTAAATAGAGTTTAAAGTTCCGTCTGTGTGCAAGTATTCAGACAACCCAAAATCTGCATGCACTTAAATGTTGCAACATGTTGAAGATATCTTTTTAGGTAAAATAACAACTCATTTCCAAAAGACTATGTAATAACCATGTCACAGTACCAGTTCAGAGCTATATTTAAGCCAGCCTTTTAAAGAGAGGAAATCACAGCTTCCTCTTGGATAGGATCCTGCTGATGTGAGGATACAGATTCAAAGTTCATGATCCAGTTCCTTCTAGCCTAGTTACTTCTTGCCTCCTCTAAAAGCATCTGGAGAATAGTATCTCATCTCCCTATTGGACTCTGAAATGAGAGGCAGGAAAACAGACTCAGAGACTCATTAAATTAGGCCTTTCTTATGGCACTGGAAGCTGTTGCTCTAAATTGAAATGGTCAGTTTGTCAGCTGCTAGAACTGGAAATAATCTTACTGCAGAATATATCCACTAACATGCATGCACTAAGGAGCCTACTTATGGATTTTCTTGTCCCAAAGGCATTTTAACTGCTTGAGTTTTTTACAAAAACAAGACTCAAAGAAGCTTAATTTGTGTTTCTTTTGGTGCCTGTTGGGATAGTCATAATGGATCAGTGATTTTTTTTTTTCCCAAACATATGCTACAATATCCAGTCCAAATGTTATTTCTTATATAGATGACAAAAATCAGAGAGCTGCTCTTCTTAGAGGCTGGTGGAGCTACTACCAGCTACTTTGTTCAATCTATGATTTGTGAACACCCTCCTATAATTCATGAGAACAAAGTTCAGGCATATGAAAGGCCAGGAAAGGCACAAGTTTAAGAGGTACAGACAACTGAGAGGGCAAAAATTATATCAAAGGCTAAATACAGATGAAATTGGGACTTCACATAGGAACTATGAACTTGTACCAATCTTGGCATGTCTCTGTACAGGAGATGTCATAGGTTGTGAAACTCTCTCTTCTGTTGCAGCTGGTGTCTGTACTTTTCTCCCTGGCCTGCTTTCTATGTAACTAATCCTTCTGTTTTCTAACTCCCCTGGCTGATCCTCCAAACTCACCTTGCACATAAGGCAAAATGTGGGATAAGGTAGAGAGAGCACACTGGGGTTTGCTCTACCTATTACCTACTTCATTATCAATATGAAGAGCTTGTGTCCTGTCCCACTGGTGGGAATTAGGGCTCCAACCTAAGGAAATCCTAAATTAGGAAATCCCAGTGTTTATGTTTCCTGTGAAATTTCAGTGTGATACAGTCTTACACGTGATCATGTTTCTCAGAGTTGTCATATCTTAGTCATTGCACTGAATCAATTTCTTTGGGAAATCAATCTGAGCTCTGTTTCGGTGCTGCATCCCAACTTTACTTCATGCAGACATGAAAGGTGAGTAGTGAATAGGAAAGGTTAAGTGCAGGGAAAAAAAGTCTAGCTGAGCTTTGCCTAAGAACCCAATGTCTGCATTTTCCTCACAGATGTCAATGTTGGAATCCTACTTCAGTGACATTCGTTGTGTATTCTTTACATTTATATCTCTTTTTGTCTCTTATTTTGTGCTATAAAATTTGCAGGTGCATGCAGTGAGTTTTGAATAGAGAGGAACTGTTTCCAATGGCCTGTAGTGATAGGATAAGGGGCAATGGTCTGAAATGAGAGGAGATTTGCACTGGATGTTAGGAACAAATTCTTTACCATGAGGTTGCTGGAACACTGCAGAGGTTGTCCAGGGAGGTAGTTGAGATCCTGTCTCTGGAGATATTCAAGATGAGACTCAACAAGGCTCTGAGCAATCTGCTATCATGAAGGACATTCCTACTAAATGTAAGGAAGTTTGGACTAGACAACATTTAGAGGGTCCTTTCAACACAAACCATTCTAAGATTCCATGACTATATAGACACCTCAAATCAATAGATTAATTCAATTTAGTGTGTGCATCAGCTTCAAACTTTCTGACTCTGTCCCATTTCTCTCAGGCACCAACCTCAACAGGAATGTTGTGAAAATCAGAAAATAAGTGCAAAGGATTCAGATGCCGTAGTGAGGAATGCCATGACAAAGCACATACTGAATGTAATAATTTATTTCAACTCCTACACTTTGGGCAGCATAATTGGGCTACATGGTAAACATTGCATATTGTGTACACAATGTTTATTAGCTTCTCTGTAAGTGAACACTCCCTGTTCTCTGCCCAAAAAGGGGCATGGAGTAAATAACATTAGATCATGTAATTCAAAACTACATGGTAATAAATACATATAGGACAAACAGAACAAAATCACAGGAAATTGTAGTATTTCCTAATGTTAGTGTTTTAAAAAATATTCACTTAATTAAATAGATTAATTATAAATTTTTATGAATATTTGTCTTATAATTGCCTACAGTCAACAAACACCAAATAGCCCTAGTTCGTCAGTCATTGGTGTGGTAGACCTGGTAGGCCAAAAAATGGGCTTACCCATGTCCTGACTTGCCCAGACATGTTTTCCTGCTCTCTCTCCTTCTGCTGCGGGGAGAAGCAAGCACGGGAAAGAGGACAAAGACACTGAAGCCATTGAGTCTAAGGACTCTGCCTTCTCCAGACATGTTCCCCTGCTTCCCCTCCTTCTGTGCTGGGGGAAGCAACCTCAGGAAAGGAAAGCAAAAGCCCTGGTTTCATGAAATATGGTCAATCTTGTAAAAATGCCATTCTGATTGGCTAATCTATGTCCAAAGCCCCATTAGTCTCAGGCTGTATTGGTAAAAAGAGATGAGCAGGTAGCACAGTGTGCTGCTGCTGCCACTGCCACCTCATTGTATCCTGAAACTGCCTGTAAACTTCGTTGCCTCGAGTTTACCAGGGGCAGGCCCTAAATGCCTGCACACGATCGGCCTACATAGCCAGTGTGACATTGTGACAAGACTGCACATCACATTGCATCCTGCCTGCCCCTCTGCAAGGCTTCTGCTGAATCAGGAATCAAGAGCAACCGGGTCAGAGACTATGCTATAGACTCCCAGCTTCCTAAGAAAAGAGCCTGGGAAACTTCAAAGCCTCTAACGGCTTTGTAGCTTCTGACAGCAACCCCTTCATGTGCTTTGGGTACTGTCTGATAATATTTTGTGAGTAAATACCCAAAGCCTCTTCTAATTCACTAACTGCCTTCTGTCATAAGCAGAAAGGAGCTTCCTGTGTCCATCTAGTAGATAAGCACTGTAATTAACCACAAGAATCTTCTCTTCCAGTATAGTGTTTGCGTTTGCCACTTTAAGAAATAAGTGTTCTAGTTTTGCCTGTTCCCTGTGTGTATAAATTTCCAAACTGTGCATTTTGAACCTTGTGAATAAGTTTTCTGGAAAGATTCAATGTTAATAAACAGCTTTCATAGTTATTAACAATCTTCACCTAGATATCAAAATTAATACAGATTATTTATTTTACATAATCTGTCACAAACATATAAGCAATTTTCATTGCCAAAGGTGTCCTGGATACCCCAAACTCCTCTCATGCAGTGGTTTGAATGGGAGAGGAAAGGCTCAAAAAAACTGTTTTCCCTCCCTGCCCCACAGGCTTGCAGGGGAGGGAGCAAAGGGTCCTTCCGGCATGAGGGGTGACCTGTGCATATGCCTGCGCTGGAATTGGGCTGGTGATTGGCTGTGGTCTTCATGCTTAGGAAATGGTAAATCGACTCTTTGTCTAGGAAAGGTATAAATATTGGGGTACTTCCTTGGGGCTCCTGCCTTAGAGATCTCCCCTGCCTGGATAGTTTCTGCAGAGAGGGTCCCCTCGCGCTGCGAAGGACAAGCTCCTGAGGGACTGGACCATCCCTGCTTTGGATGGCTTCCCACTGTAAGCACCCCTTTTGTGCAAGCTTAATAGGCCTAAGGAGCCTCAGAGGTCTTTTGAAAGAGAGAGAGCTGACAAGCAGCTGGACCACCCTTTCTCTCAGGTAGCCTGGCTCACCTGTAAGTAAACTTTCTGCTCAGCCTGATTAATAGTGGGGAAAAGCTGTGTTTATAGCTTAGCCTTTTCCATTTCCTGACTTCTAAAATAGCTAAATTTATGGTATCCTTTGTAAGATCTTCTCAATCAAACTGAGTCTGCTAATTAAACTAAATTAATTTCTGTATATAGTTTTGGGGGCAGGATTTCAGGAAAATAAAATAATTCTATTTTTATATATATTCCTGACTCGGCCACATTAATTCCCTGTCTCCACAACAAAAGGTCTCATTCAGTTATTCACACTGTTTCTGGTTGGGGATTTTCCAGCAAACCAATATTGACAAGAAATACCAGTGAGTTAAATCTGACCCGTCTCAAGAACACATAATGATGTCGAGAATACTTTTTCTCAGGGAAGTCTTCCTTGATGCAAGAGTAATTTGTCAAAACAAATGCCAGAGTAAGATAAGAAAGGAGGAAGTGAAGGAGTGAGAAACTGAGGAGAGGGGGTTGTCAGTGATGTATTGGTGGAGTAAGTAAGGATTTATGAAATTTGTCTGACTCTGCTGGAGCGAGTCCAGAGGAGAGCCATGAAGATGATCAGAGGGCTGCAGCACCTCTGCTATGAGGACAGGCTGAGAGAGTTGGGGCTCTTCAGCCTGGAGAAGAGAAGGCTTCGAGGAGACCTTAGAGTGGCTTTCCAGTATCTGAAGGGAGCCTACAGGAAGGCTGGGGAGGGACTATTGACAAGGTCTAGTAATGTCAGGATGAGGGAGAATGGGTGTAAACTGGAAGAGGGGAGACTTAGACTGGATGTTAGGAGGAAGTTCTTTACATTGAGTGTGGTAAGACACTGGAACAGGTTGCCCAGGGAGGTTGTGGATGTTTCCTCCCTGGAGGCATTTAAGGCCAGGCTGGATGAGGCCTTGAGCAACCTGCTCTAGTGGGAGGTGTCCCTGCCTATGGCAGGGGGTTGGAGCTGGATGATCCTTGAGGTCCCTTCCAACCTAAACCATTCTATGATTCTATGATTGTATGATTCTATGATCTTGTAGACCAAGGACTTGAATCATCATATGATTAGGAACTTTTCTTGGCTGAATTTACTGTAGGTTATGTTGGTGGTGCTGTCCTATTTTTCGTAAATACTTTCATATTCCCAGAAGGATGGAGAAAAGAAATAAATATTTACTCTGTCTATATACATAGACATGTGATAAAGGTACTCAGCTGGACTGTGGAAAATTAGATTCAGGACTGAATGGGGAGAGCTCATTCAATGCAATTCAAAAATTTGTTTTCTCTTCATTGTTCAGTGCAGGAATAAAATTTTGCGATCTCTAATCTATTACCGGGTGGCCAGCCTATTCAATTGGCCGGTAGGTGTCTCAAACTCAAGCCTTTCACATGCGCCATCCAGAATGAACATACAAATCTTTGATTTTTGATATTCCTATTTTCTGTACCTACTGTAGTGTTGAGAATTACTTTTTATTTTATGAAAGTTTATAGGTTCATTTGTAAATGCTCAACTCCACCACCTCCCTGGGCAGCCCATTCCAATGGCAAATCACTCCCTCTGGGAAGAACTTCCTCCTAATATCAAATCTGTATCTCCCCTGTCACAACATGAGGCTATGTCCTCTTGTTCTATTGCTGGTTGTCTGGGAAAAAGACCAATCTCACCTGGCTACAACCTCCCTTCAGGTAGTTGTAGACAGCAATGAGGTCTGCCCTGAGCCTCCTCTTCTCCAGGCTAAACAACCCCAGTTCCCTCAGCCTCTCCTCACAGGGCTGTGTTCCAGGCCCCTCATCAGCTTTGTTGCCCTTCTCTGGACATGTTCCAGTATCTCAACATTTCTCTTGAATTGAGGAGCCCAGAACTGAACACAGGACTAAAGGTGTGGCCTGACCAGTGCTGAGTACAGGCGAAGAATAGGCCACACTACTCCTGATCCAGGCCAGGATGCCATTTGCTCTCCTGGCCACCTGGGCACACTGCTGGCTCATGTTCAGCCTACTATCTACCAGTACCCCCGGTCCCTTTGGGCCTGGCTGCTCTCCAACCACTCTGTCCCTAGCCTGTAGCACTGGTTGGGATTGTTGTGGCCAAAGTATAGAACCCTGCACTTGGTCTTGTTAAATCTCATCCCATTGACCTCTTCCCACCTATCCAGTCTGTCACGGTCCCTCTGCAGGGCCATCCCAACCTCCATCAGATTGACACCTGCTCCTAGCTTGGTGTCATCGCAAACTTAGAATCATAGAATCCTAGGATCAATCAGGGTTGGAAGGGACCACAAGGATCATATAGTTCCAACCGCCCTGCCATGGGCAGGGACACCCTACCCTAGATCAGGCTGGCCAGAGCCTCATCCGGCCTGGCCTTAAACACCTCCAGGGATGGGGCCTCAACCACCTCCCTGGACAACCCATTCCAGGGTCTCGCCATTCTTATGATGAAGAACTTCCTTCTTACATCCAGCCTGAACCTACCCATCTCCAGCTTTCCTCCATTCCCCCTACTCCTGTCACTCCCTGATATCCTGAAAAGTCCTTCACCAGCTTTTTAATAGGCCCCATTCTGATGTTGGACTCAATCCCCTGGTCCAGATCATCAATAAAGATATTGAACATGACCGAGCCTAGCACTGATCCCTGAAGCACATCACTCATGACTGGCTGCCAACTGAATGTGGCACCATTCACCACCACTCTCTGGGCCTGGCCATTCAGTAGGTTCTGAAGTCCAGCCAGTTCTTGACCCATATCAGAGGGAATCTCTCCAAGCCATGAGCTGCCAGCTTTGCTAGGAGCTTTTTGTGGCAGATGCTGTTAAAGGCTTTGCCGAAGTCCAGATAGAGTACAAGCTACACTAAGGAAAATTACCTGGAAGAGAACCTCTGGGTTTGTAGAGGAAAATGTGGAAAAAAAAATAAAATAACAAGGAAGGGTTAAAAATAGACTAAACTATAAAGGGAGAAATGATAGAATGAAACAAATGGAGAGCTCAAAGAAAAGGAGATGATATGCAAAGATGCTTGATTAAATTATGTAGAGCTGAAGGCAATAACACTGTGAAAAGTATCTAGGGGGGATCAGAAAATACCCTTCCTTCAGTTTGATTCAAATCACAGGGACTCAGGTCAGGAAAACTTGGGAAGAGAAAATGGGCATAGCAGAGATATAAAATTAGACCATTATAGAAAACAGTAATGAATAAAATCTTTCAGGCAAGAGTAAACCTGTCAGAACTCAGGAAGAATGAAAGAAAAAGATCTGCATGCTGAGGCTGGATATGTCTGAGACAGAGAAGAATTGGAATTACTGGAATTACCAAAGAAGAACCGGCTGAAAGGTAATACTAAATGTTTCATTATTCATAGCCAGCACCAGTCAAAGAGTAGCCTATACTTCACTGAATTTCCATGTTGCTACAGTGAACTAAAACAACTTCTATTTTTCTGACAAACAAAGACTGAAGAAGTAAAAAAGAAGAGCTGCACAGCACACCAGCTTTGAACATTAACATAACAGTTACAAGCCCAAAGATAAATGAGTACTTACTGTCAGGTTTCAGGGAGAATAATTATGTTTGTGTACAGAGGATAAGGGAAATGAAAATGAGAATGTAAAAATGAGACTAATACTTTAGCAGCAACAAAATCTAAAGCAGTAGAATGTGCTCAGACTGGGAAACCAGAATAAAGGAATGTATAATGAAACAGTCATATCAGAAATTATAGTCATAGAATGGCTTAGGTCAGAAGGGCCCTTAGAGATCATCTACTCCAACATCCCTCTTGGCTAGAGTTTGCTGCTGAAGACCTCAATGGCTAATGAGAACAGTGAAAGACCAAAAAAACCCAAAAAGAATCAGTTTCAATCTATTTTTCAATTCCATGCAGATATTGCAATGAAGGGAATAACTAAAAATGAAATAAACTTTAACATATTTTTCCAAAAGACAGAACTTCAGAGATCTTTGAAAAGGCAACTTCTTTGATAAGCAGATCCATTTCCAAGCCAAAAGAAATGTTGCAGGTTATGTCTCTCTCTATTTTGGCACTCTTAAATCTGAGTTTGCGCGTAGCTTCGTTCCTGATTGCTATTTTCCTGTTTGCCACTTTTACTGAAGTAATTAAGTTACAAGCAGGATATTCAAGCTGTTGTCTCCCAAGGATGAGAAAACCATTAGCATTATGTGTCAGAGAGAAATACCTTAAATAATTCTACTGTCTCCATTCCTACAAAATACAGAAGTATTTTCACATTCAGGCTATAGTTAAAAATGTCGTTTGATTCTTACAGTAATCAAAGCATTTCTTCTACCCCTGCTTTTGAATGACCTCCCTAAATAGAGATGTGGCTTACACCTTTAGTGTTAAAAGCACAAAGTAAAGATACTGGAAGACCATGAATATTAATGTGTTTGAACTAGTATTTGGAATGATGGAAATCAGCATGAGCTTCTTCACTCTATTTTAACCTGATCAAATGTAAAAATAGTCATGACTATAATCATGATTTCAAAGTGCTTGTAGATGAGATTCCATTTGTAGTGATTAGCATGAACCTTCAAATAATGAGCATTGCATCACTTATCCTTTATGCCAAGAGAGGCATTTTATACATTTCCAGGATGGTAATGTGATATATTTCAGTTGTTCTTAATCGTAATGAAGATGTAACCATAAATAATAGGTAGATGTCAGGATGAGATACTGGATTTAATAATCCTAATTAATTTTACAGGGTCTGCAAAATTACTTTAATCTTAAGAACAATGTAAAGTTATTTATTGAGGAATGTTTATAACCATGTCATAGGTAGGTGCTTTTATACATGCCAGTGTAGTTTTATTATGTTGTTTCTCCCACATTTCAGCAAAGCTTTGTTAGGGTTTACTTTTAAAAGAGATTAACATGACAGACATTTCTAATAAATTTAAAATTGAGTAGAAAGCTAATAAGTCAGAAAAGGAAAAGTTAATGATATATTCATGATGCAAATATCAATTAAAACATTGTATGAGTATAATATCAATCAGAAAAAAAATTGCCTTTCGGTACACTTGGAAAAAAGTCACAACAGAAGTTCTTCAGTATGAGGGTAGTGGGAGTCTGGAATAGATTGCCCAGGTAGGTTATGTATGCCTCCTCCTTGGGTGACAGACATCCCTGCCCATGGTGGGGAGGTTGCAGTGTATGATTTTTAACATCCTTTCCAATCTAAGCCAGTCTATGGTTCTGTGGTACACCTTCACTAACTTACAGCAATGCCTCTTGTCTTCAGAATCATGAATTCTGATAGAGTAATACAGAAAATGGGACTCACTGAGAACACAGAATCCTTAGAATGCTTGAACACAAGTTGAATGGGACCTCAAGGATCATCTGGTCCAACATTTCTTGGGAAACGCACAGTCATCATTTCTCCCCAGACCTCTCTGCTTCTGTCTGCAGGGATGTTGTTTTCTGCTGAAGGGGCTGGGAAAAGCTAATGAGGGATGAAACCAGAGGGCTGTCTGCCTCCAGTCTCTCAGCCCAGAACTGCAAGAGGGCTTAGCTGCCTTCACCTCCTGCCTCCTGCTCAGCCATGCAGCTGAAAAAGCATGAGATGGGGATGGAGAAGTTGATGCATTTGAGTGGGAAAAAAATGCCCACAACACAAAACTCTAAAAAAGAAAATAAAATTACAAATCCAAAATCCACAGACTTTTGCACAAAGCAATAGTGCAAATTGCCATTTCAAACCTATTCTATTGCAGCCCAGGACAGGCTGCCAAGAAAGGATCTCACATATCAAACCACCGGGAGTTGGCTGATGAAGTGTAAGCCAGAATCTCACCCCATTCCCTCCCACACACACACCTTGAATGCTGTAACCACAAACTTTTTGTAGTCTCAGCTTTCCAGCATGCAAATTAAAGTTAAAAAATAAGAAAAGTTGCCTGCATTCAGGCTTCTCCTCTTAAAGGGCATGACTGAGAAAATAAAGTAGTTACGCTCCTGCCACAAGTAAAGTGTAAAACCCAAGCAGTTTCTAGGTATATATGTACACACACAGCCATGTGTGTGTGCAGTTATATATGTATTAAATATAAAAAGACAGCACAGGCAAAATTGTCCCTTCCTGTGGCTTTTTGGAGCCAGAGACTCCTGCATCCTGGCCAGCTCTCTGACCACTTTCGCAATACCTGGGTGGCTGCAAAACGCATCTAACTCAGCCTGTCCATCTGCAACAACACAGGTGTAATAGCAGTATGGAACATCTCTAATTTTATCATTGGTGAAAACTGGATATTTTGCAAATATTCTCCATCAAGCCCATGTTGTGGTGAAGAATGGTGCATCTTAAAGACTAAAGACTAAATCATTCTAGGAGGGTTGCATGAAGGATATATAATTTCACTGATTATATGTTTTTTCATGTTCTTAATAGTAATACAGTAATATAGTAACAGAAAAAGACATTTGTTACCATCTGCAGAAATGCTTAATAAACCATAAAGAATAAAGTGTTTCCAAACTGAAATGTTGATAAAAGAGCTTCTGTATAACCTTAAGATAATTCAAATATTCCCAGTAAAGCAAGAAGGATGAGATAGAAGAGATAGAGAGTCCCTGGGGAGAGACTATTTAGAAGATCTTGTAATGACAGGATGAGGGGTAATGGGTTTAGACTGGAAGAGGGGAGATTTAAACTAGATGTTAGGAAGAAGTTCTTTACAGTGAGGGTGGTGAGGCACTGGAACAGGTTGCCCAGGGAGGTTGTGATGCTCTCTCCTTGGAGGTGTTCAAGGCCAGGTTGAATGAGGCCTTGAGTGACCTGTTCTAGTGGGAGGTGTCTCTGCCTGTGGCGAGGAGTTGGAACTTTGAGGTCCTTTCCAACCTAAACCATTCTATGATTCTATGATTTCATTGCAGTTAGTGCTCTGATGGATAGAGAAATGCAACAGAATCTGACATTATTGTATTCTACCAGAAAACAAAGGTTGTTAGCCAAAACAAGGGTTCATCTTATAAAACTAGGGTACAAGGATGCCAGTGGTCAACATTGTACAGCCAGTATTTAATTTAATTTAAATACAAACAACTAAACCCAACATATTTAAACTGTTTTAAAATGCCTGCATTGACATACCCCTTAAAAATTCTGTGTCTACTTTTTTTGCAGATATTTTAATACTGATTTATTTTATCCACGCCTCCTCTACAAACTTGTGAAAATAAAGACAGGTTAGGTCATACTTCTTCAATTACAAATCAGAGCTTATAGAAGTTATCAACAGGAAGCTTTAATTTTGATGGACAATATTCTGCTGGTAGAGACAAGATTTAGTATGATATCAAATTATTTTATTAATGTTTTTTCCCTTCAAGGAAACTGAATTTTGTTCAACAAACTCTCCAACTTGGCAGCAAATTTCCAAATGGTTTTAAAGTTCAGTTAGCTGAAACAACTTTTAAAACATGTACAGGATGATCCTGTTATAAATAGGTTCTCCATATGCTATATATTTCCTCCGATTAAGCAACTTTCTTGTGAGTCATAAGGCAGATTATCTATATAATCTCTCTGGAGACTCTTGTCTCTTCAGGAATTGCCATATACTCCATGACATAATTTTGCCTCCTTGTTAGTCTGTGGTTATTATTCAATTCATCTAGATTAGTTTCATGCATACAAATTAATGAGATGTGGGCCAAATATCTGCATACACTACTAAATAACTTAGGCCAGCTACTTTTCTGCATATTTTTATAGAAAAAGAAGTTTTAAGTATGCTTAAGAGAGGTACCTAATGTCAAAATTACATATTCCTCCCACTCAGAATGTCTGAGGTATCTGTGTCAGTGCTAGTCATCCTGCACTGCTTTTGTAATCAACACACAGGAAATACAAACCTCAGAAGGTGAATCATCTGACCTGCAAAAACATAGGTTCAGAGAATAGTTTGGGTTGGAAAGGACCTTAAAAATCACCTACTTCAAATCCCCCTGCCATGGACAGGGACATCTCCCACTAGACCAGGTTGTTCAAGGCTTTGTCTAGCCTGGCCGTGAATACTTACAGAGAGGGGGCATCCATGACCTCCCTAGGCAACCTGCTCCAATGCCTCGCCATCCTCACTGGAATTTCTTCCTAATATCAAGTCTAAATATCCCTCTTCCAGCTGAAAGCCATTCCCTCTCATCCTGTCACTAAAAGCCCTTTTAAATGTCCTTCCCCAGATTTCTTTAGGTTCCCTTCAGGCACTGGAAGGCTGCTCTATGATCCTCCTATAGCCTTCTCTTCTCCAGGCTACAGATGTAATGATTAGCTCTCTGGAAGGGCATATTTTGATCTGTTAACTCAAAAAGCCTAACCCCAAAACACTACAGGAACCAGCTGAAATCCAGAAGTTGAACATTGAAAAGCTTCATCTGGAATATGGTGCTGATGTTTATATGATTGCTGTACCCTGCAATGAACCTGAATTGCCTGACTGCAATTCTGCTCTAGACACTTTCCTTCTACTCTGAACACTTCTGCTTATACCAGTAACTTATTCATACAAATAAAGCAATGATAAAAAATGGGAGATCTCCTGTGCCTCTGAGTTTTTCAGAAGCAGAAATTGGTCTTCAACAGCTAGAAAAGAGGGAGTGATTCTGTGATTACAAACCAGCATCGTACTGAGCAAGTAGATTTTCTGCAGATCTGAACTAAAATTTCTTTTTAGCTTTGAAAAGTCTTAGAAAACCATGTTTCATAAGTAAAAGGAAATATATGCGTGAGTATCAATTTCTCTGTCCTGCAGAGGTGATGTAGGTCTTAATTGTTTAGTATACAAAGTAATTTTAATGAAAAATCAACTTTTCCCCTTACTAGTTTTGTGCTTTGCTTTGTCAATTATTATTATTTTATTTTATTTTCAGTTAAGCAGAATGTTGTCCATTTTCAAAGCTCATTGTTCTGTCTAAATTACACTCAGTAGAACACTTGACTACTTCATGTGAAAACATAAGTCCTGATTTAGTATTTTCTTTCCCTCGATACAAGGGTTGTCATAATAAGTTCATCTCTGTGAACCTGCTTAACTCATGAGAGTTTCAGTGCCAGTCTCAGACACACTCTTTTCATAACCCACATTAATCTCAGCAGTGGTGCCAAAGCACTGCTTTTATTTGAACATTTTCACTTTCCCACCCTATCCTTACATAGTCTATGTATCTCACAGTCTGCATTTGATCTGAATAAATAAAATGGACTGCTGAGTGTTCTTACTGGGCTGGGATGGCTCAGATTCATTCCACATGGTGTTGTTTGCTTTTTCATTTCTTCTTTTTTTCTCTCTGTTTGCTATTGTGATCCTTTTGAAGTTTACAAGCCAAGTTCTCTCATTTATACAAGTGAAATCCCCCTAGCTCAAATACCTGTAAGCTAGGACAAGACTTGGATCTGTTCCTACCATTTGCTTAAAGTTGTAGTCTCTTTTCTAGACTGATGTCTTAGCTGCTGTCTTTATTGTTCTGTTTCTTTTAATTTCATCTCTGACAATCTGCAGGATAAGCATTTATCATAACATGCCATGGATTCTGGAGTTTCTTTAATAAAAATAGCCCAGCATGTGCATGCCACAAATGTCAGGGTCTACATATTGCCTACTCAAAATAAAGCAGCTCCTCTCCACACTTCACTTTGAGTGGAGATGGACAAATACGGAATTAAAGGCTAGCCATAGGCATCATACAAGGACCTACTAAACTCAAATAAATATCCAAAGCAAACAAATTTTCTTCATCTTTTTACTTTTCTCTATCTTTTTTTAAGGACATTTTTTTAATATTGATGTTGTTCTGGTAGTTCAAATGGCTGACAGGACCGTAGCTATTTCTACTTAGAAAACAGGCTCAACTGAAAAAAAACAAACCCACAAAACCGAAAGAAATCTTCATGAATATTTATGCTACTGAATCCAGAAAACATATATTCATTGTATAGAAAAAAAAGGCAGCTGTTCAGAAATGCCACAACTTTTCCAGCATAGCAACATACTTCTGAGACTTCCTGGGTCTATTTTCAATATTCAAGAGAGATATGGTCTCGTAATTTCCTGGGCAACCATCAATGGTTAGGAAATATTGATTCAAACATAAATTGAGTCAGGGAAAAAAATTTCTCTTAAAATCAAAAAAGGGCAAAAAATGATTGGAAAAATATCTGAAAAATAGAAAAGGAAAAGAAAAGAGAAGGAAAAAGAGAGGAGAAGAGAAGAGAGGAGAAGAGAAGAGAGGAGAAGAGAAGAGAGGAGAAGAGAAGAGAAGAGAAGAGAAGAGAAAGGAAGGGAAGGGAAGGGAAGGGAAGGGAAGGGAAGGGAAGGGAAGAGAGGAGAAGAGAAGAGAAGAGAAGAGAAGAGAAAGGAAGGGAAGGGAAGGGAAGGGAAGGGAAGGGAAGGGAAGGGAAGGGAAGGGAAGGGAAGGGAAGGGAAGGGAAAGGGGAAAGGAAAGGGGAAAGGGAAGGGGAAAGGGAAGGGGAAAGGGAAGGGGAAAGGAAAGGGGAAAGGAAAGGGGAAAGGAAAGGGAAGAAAAGAAGAAAAGAGAGGAGAGGAAAAGAGAAGAAAAGAGGAGAGCTATGAAGAAAAGAGAAGAAAATAAAAGTGAAAAGTAAAGGAAAGAAAAAAAAAAGAAAAGAGGAAAGAAAAGGAAAGAAAAAAAAAAGGAAAAAATGAAAAGAAAACTTAAGATTTGAAAGTAACAGCATTCTTAGCTTTGCTGATCAAGTGGCCTCCTTACAAAAAGAAATTCATGGGTAAAGAGTCCCTGAATCCTAAATAAGATGAATTAAAGCTGGAAGAGAGGAGAATTAGATTGGAGAGTAGGAAGAAATTCTTTACAATGAGGGTGGGGAGACTCTGGAACAGGTTGCCCAGGGAAGTCGTAGATGCCCCTTCCCTGTGGGTGTTCAAGGCCAGGCTGAAAGTAGGCTTGAGCAGCCTGGTCTGGTGGAAAGTGTCCCTGCTCATGACAAGAAGGCTGGATCTAGATAGTCTTCAGGATCCCTTCCAACCCAAGCCATACTGTGATCCTGTGATTTTTAGAGAGAAAGCTTCAGCTTAGACATTGCCTTCAAACCATCAAGAATGAAGTTTTGAAAACCATAAAAATGTATTTTACCACCTGTCAAACACTTTTTCCACATGTCTCTCTGTGTAATCAGGAAAATTATGTATCCCTTGAAGATAGGTGATATTACAAGGTCTGCTCAAAATTTTGTCTGACTGACTCAGGCTTGAAGCCTAAGTTAATGAACAGCTCCAACTATTTATGTGTTTGTAATGACCTCCTTGAAGAGTCAAAATTTCCACAGATAATTGTTCATTTTTGAATCTTATGGTTTATCCTGACTTAGGAAAACAACCTGGTTTTAATCAGAGTATGGGGTAGTTGAATTAAAGTTATTAGTCTCAACTGGAGGCAAATGTTCTTCATTCAGTAAAATTTCTTTTGAAGTATCAGCATCTGCCTGCATAAAGGCTAAAGAAAGTCTAAAGAGAATGTTAAATGAAGCAAGCACCACTCAGGTGATCCATAAACTTTCCAGTTGGGAAAGCTCATGTAAAAGCTAGTACTGCCAGTGCTGTGGCTGCAGTATACAAGGTAAAGGTGCTAACATAGTAATTACTTTTCTAAACAGATATGGCTGAGGACAGGGACATGACATTGTTGAAAAAGTGAGAAACATCTCAAGTAAGCACTACAATAGACAACATTATACAACAGAGAATATAAGACCTAATAAAATTTACATTTTCTCAATTTCCTTTTTACTTATCTTAACAGAAGTTGAAACTAGATCATTGATGTGATCCCCATTCTGTATTCTTTAAGTTTGACATTATTGTCAGATCTCCCCTGTTCTTCCAGCAGGTGAAAGTCTGTATTCAGTAACAAAACAGTTTGGGTTTGCAGCACAGCTTTATCTAAAAAAAAAAAAAAAAAAATAGAGTTGTGAGAAGCCAGACCTTCATAAAATTTAGAAAGTAAATTTGGGCATTGCAGACTTTCCTTACTGTTTGGGGATTTTTGTTTTCATTTTATACATATATATATATATATATGTATAAATTGCTTTATCCCTCAAGTTCTTTTTTTCTGATAAGGAAAAGATGTTTTCTTTCACTAATCTGGATTCTTACTCTGGAAAATACCTCTTAACTAAAAGAAAAAAAAAAAAAGAAAAGAGAGAGAGAAAGAGCAGAGGAATAGTTTCTTGTCTCACTATTAGCATCTTCTAGTTTTCCTACGTTGTGTGGTTTCCCATCTACTGAACTTTGTTTTACAGTTTTCCAAGCACAGTTAGAGATACTTGGATCTGGTAGAGCATGTTTTTTTTTTCAGGTATTACCACGGTCTTTATTAGAATAGAGTTATTGGATGAAACACTCCCTCTGCTGTCAGAGGAGAGTATCGAGAGTGGCAGGGATATCAACATTAGCAGTGATAGACGGTGTCATGATCTGTTAAGTCTATTTCTAACTGTACTGGCTAGGTATGCGGTATCCAAGGACAAGGTCTCGACTCTTACCTTTATCCTGAATGAAACTCAATATCTGAATCTGAACATTTCCTCTGGAGCATTTGTCTTTACTAAAAGAGATAAAACAAAACTGGCCAAGTTCTTACACCATAAATCCTACAAGTAATGTGTTTTGGATATAGTATAGGTTGTCAGCAGCTGGCTGAAAGCCCTCTGGATCAGGACATGTTTGTGGGTTTGAAGGTTTGGGCTTTTTTTGTTTGCTTGCCTGTTTTTGTTTGGCTGTTTTTTATTTTTACTTTGGTGGCTTTGCATTGGACCAGTCACTTTTAATTTCTGGCATTTGTTTTCAAAAAACACTCTGACCAATTAAGAGACTGTGTGCCCTGAGAATAAGGTGAAAGCAAAGAATGGGACAATATCTGCACATATGAAATTACTGCTGATGGCAGGAAGCAGGAGAGTTACCCTTGAATTTAACTGGCCTAGGACATCATCAGGGAACTCTACAAGAATAATGATGTTCTGCTTCCTGAAGTTGTGCGTATCTTTGATTCTGCAGAAGTGTACTTTTGCACATTGCACTGAAACTCCTTTAACATCGGCTCTGTTCTGCAGAAATGCGGTCATAACGTTCATGTACCAGGCGCCACATGTATTTGCTTTGATAATGTTCAGAAGTTATTTACCTCTTGAGAACTGTTGCACAGCAAGTATTTGTTCACAACAGTATTTCTAGAGTGTGAAAATGTGGCAAACACTCAAACAGGTATGTGTGTGCAAATATTTGAACAGCAGATTTTTTGGAAATCTTTCTGGAGTTAAGGGTCTGAATGAGAGAGTACCTTAAATATAAAAGGCTTTAACAATAAAAATCCAAAGAATTACAAAGTCAAACAGGGTGTGGAGATTCCTCAAACCAGTATTTACTTATAAGCACAGAATTAACCAGGTTGGAAAAGATCTCTAAGATTACTGAGTCAAACCTATCACCTAATACTTTCTAATTAAATAAACTATGGCACTAAGTGCTTCATCCAGTCTCCTTTTAAACACCTCTAGGGATGGTGGCCTAACTAGTGCTGAGTACAGGGGCAGAATGACCTCCCTGGTCCTGCTGGTCACACCATTCCATGCTGTTGGCCTTCTTGGCCACCTGGGCACATCACAGGCTCATGTTCAGTTGGCTGTTGACCAGTATGCCCAGATCTCTCTCTGCCTGGCTGCTATCCAGCCACTCTGTCCCCAGCCTGTAGTGCTGCGTTGCAAAAACTCGTGGCATTGGACTATGCCCATCCTGCCCAGGTCCCTTTGCACAGCCCTCCTGCCCTCTAACAGATTGACACATGCTCACAACTTGGTGTTGTCTGCAAACTTACTGATGGTACACTCAATCCCCTCATCCAGATCATCAACAATACTGTCTATGACTGCTGATGTTGATATCAAACAGGACTGGGCCCAGCACTGATCCCTGGAGCACACCACCGGTGACTGGCTGCCAACTGGATGTAGCACTATTGACCACCATTCTCTGGGCCTGGCCAGCCAGTCAGTTCTGAACCCAGCACAGAGTGCTCCTGACCAAGCCATGGGCTGCCAGCTTGGCCAGGAGTTTGCTATGGCAAACAGTATCGGAGGCCTTGCCTAAGTCCAGGTAGTCTACATCCACAGCCTTCCCCACATCCACCAGGCAGGTCACCTGGTCATAAAAAGAGATCAGGTTGGTCAAGTAGGACCTGCCCCTCCTAAATCTGTGCTGGCTGGGTCTGATTCCCTGGCCATCCTGTAGGGGGATGCCCTGTGATTGTACTCAGGATGATCTGTTCCATAACTTGCCTGTCAGTGAGGTCAGGCTGACAGGTCTGTAGTTTCCTGGGACCCTTCTTGTGGATGGACAGCGCATTGCCAGCTTTCAGTCATTAGAGACCTCTCCAGTGAGGCAGGACTGCTGATAAATGATAGAGAGTGTCATCTCTCATTAACCTAGGATGGATCCCATCTAGTCTCATAGACCCATGAGGATCTAAAAGGTTCAACAGGTCCCTAACTGCTTCCTCCTGGATTACAGGGAGGCTACTCTGCTCCCTGACCCCACCTACCAGCTCAGGAGGCCAGCTGTCCTGAGGACAACCTGCCTTGCTATTGAAAGTTGAGGCAAAGAAGGTGTTAAGCACCTCTGCCTTTTCCTCATCTCTAGTCATTACATTCCCCTTCTAGTCCAATAAAGAGTGGAGGTTATCCTTGCCCCTCTTTCTGTCATTAATATATTTATAGAAACACTTCTTGCTATCACAGCAGTGGCCAGTCTAAGTTCTAACTGGGCTTTTGCCTCTCTAATTTTCTTCCTACACAGCCTAGCAACATCCTTATCTTTTTCCTGAGTTACTATACCCTCTTTCCAGGTGTGATATGCTCTCTTTTTTTCCCCTTACTTCCTTCACAAGTCCCTCACTCATCCAGGCTGGTCGTCTTCCCTGGTGGCTCTGCTTTCGGCACATCAGCACAGCCTGTTCCTGTGCCTTCAAGATTTCTTTCTTGAAGTAGGTCCAACTTTCCTGGACCCATTTGTTTTTAAGGGCTTTTTCCCAAGATATCATCCAAGTTAGTTCCTTGAGTAAGCCAAAGTCTGCCCTCTTGAAGTCCAATGTGGACACTCAGTTGATGCCCCTCCTAACTTCACTGCATTTTGAAGACTTTATTATTTGTGATCACTGCAACCCAGACAGCCTCCGACCACCACATCTCCTACCAGCTCTTTACTCATAAACAGCAGGTCAAGCAGAGCCTCACCCCTGGTAGGCTGGCATGCCAGCAGTGTCAAGAAGCTATTCTCCATACTCTCTAAAAACCCTCTAGACTGCCTCCTCTCTGCTGTGTTAAGTTCCCAGATCTCTGGGAGGATAAAGTCACCTACAAGAACAAGGGCTGGTGATCTTGAGACATCCTCCAGCTGTTTATAGAGTAACAAATCCACCTCCTTTTCCTGATTGGGTGGCCTATAACAAACTAAACCCAGTGTGTGGGTCTCACTGGTCTGCCCTCTGTTTTTTACCCATAGGCACTCAGTTCACTCATCATTAGTCTTTGTGGTGTCAAGAGCGTCCCTAACATACAGGGCCACCCCTCTACTCCTCCCTCTCCCATCTTCCCTGAAAAGCCTGTATCCATCCATTGCAGTGCTCCATGCACTGAGAAGCACTATAATCTCTTTTTTAAAAAAAGAAATCAATTTCTTCTTCCAAACCATAAGTTGTTATTCTGCTAAAACAAAAGGCCTTTTAAAATATGATTAACTCCAATTAGGTCTCTCATCAAAAGCAGAATTTATTTATTTGTTTGGTAAAACAGGACCATGAAGGAAAGAAAGACAGTTCTGGTATAAAACCCGTAATTCAGCTTGACAGCAGAATGTTCTGCTGCTTCAATCCCAGTGTACTGCCCTAAACTCTGCAATAAATTCAGACATCTTCCAGTACCTGAAGAGGGCCTACAAAAAGGCTGCAGAGGGACTGTTTCCAAAGGCTTGTGGTGATAGGATGAAGGCCAATGGTTTCAAATGAGAGGAAATTTAGATTGAATGTTAGGAACAAGTTCTTTGCTATGGGTGTGGTGAAACACTGGAACAGGTTTCCCAGGGAGGTATTTGAGGCCCTGTCTCTGGAGATACTCAAGGTGAGGCTGGACAAGGATCTGAGCAAAGTGGTCTAGTGGAGGATGTCTCTGCTTACTGCAGAGGGGTTGGACTAGATGACCTTTGGAGATCTGCTCCAACCCAAACTATTCTATGATTCTATGATCTTTTAAACACTCTCTTGTTTTGTATGTGTGACTTGGTGTTGGTGGAAGGCTGCAGTAACCTCTTCAATGCTTGTACTTTGTAATCTGGTGGTTAAAACATTTTTTCGGTATGAGCAAATAGGACTGAAAACGTTGCAGGTTTAAGAATGTCTTGAATTCAGGTCTTTCAATTCTGAGCAAGTGTTCTAGCCACAAAGATGACATCACTCCAAACATTCATCAGAGTCAACGAGTTATGCTCCTAGTATGCCTAGGAATACTGTGCTCCCACCAAGGGTTATGTTAGGGATGTGACGGGAGAAAGACCGGAGTCCACTTAGGTCATTGAAGACACTATTGAAGACATTCATAAACATTGCTTTAAGCTGCTAGGGATGCTGCCTTTTTTTCCCCCTTCTCTTTCTTCCTTCTGAAATCTAAGGAATTTTTTCCTAAACTGCCTTTTCATACATTAGTGTCTAAATTAACTCAATTTCTGTGCCCAAATGAATGCTTCCCTGGAAGGTTGAATGATTCCATAAAATCATATTTCTAGATCCTTTTAAATGTAGACAAAGCCTCATTCACCAGGCAAATCTCCCATAAAGCCATAGCACTGAGTTTCCTAGTCTGTTTGGCAAATCTACATGGAAAATGGGGACGGCCCACAGCCAAAATAATCAATCTAGCTGCCCTGCAGCAAGGACCAGTTATTATGAGGTCTACAGCTCCAGAGCTCACTGGAGTTTTCAGTATTTTTCCTTCGAGCTAGGTAAGCCTCATTGCAACTGGGGTTTAGGTCCTGACCCTGCAGTTGAGCTCCCCTGTTACAGACAAGCCACCCTTAATTGATCTGTTGATGTCAAAGCTTTCAAACTCTGGAGAAATCAGAGTTCCAAGGTGGGTAGTTGGGTTGTCACCTTGGAAAGAGCCAGATCTTAGAAGTTTTTGCTAGTCTATGAGAATTTGCAAGCTCCACAGAGCCAAAAGGAAACTTCATTATTTAACTCTTATTTTCATGGATCTCTCCAACAGTTACTGTTCAAATGTCTGGTTCACTGCACTCTTTTTGGAAGAGGCTATTGCGTCAACTCACACTTCTAGGCAATATGACAATAATTGTAGAGTATATTCAGGTCCTACAAGGAGTATACTTCAGCTATTTATCACGGATACATTAAAATAGTAAATCAAACAGAAGAGACTTGCATAAGTCAACAAAAGATTTGTGTCTATTAGAGTAAAGCCACAGGCCAGAACCTCAGCAGAAAGGCAGTGAATTAAGTTAGTCAAAGAGTAAGCTGCACTTTTCATGGCTCTGTGCAACTACATGTCTATTTCTTTTATTTGAAAGAATTTGACAGGGAAAAGTTAAACTAAAAGTTTCTGGTAGACCAATAAATCTTTCTTTCCATGACTCATATCTCTGTCTCTTGTCCAAAAAAGAAGCCAGATATTTTATCTGTGTTTTTGTATAAGGATAGAATTATAAAACCTCACTCAAAAGAAAGCCAGAGGGAAAAGTAGAAAAATCTCATAATATTCTTTGAAGAAAAAGTCTCATTTGATATTCTGTTTCCATTGCATAAGCCATTCCAGTCTCATTCATGAGAAAATTCAGACAAAGAAATTATATTGCATGTTGTCTAACCATGAAGCCTATCAAGCTTTTAACCTTTAATCACATAACAATGTCATTGTCATTTAGGGATGTGCACTATTGATCATAACATCTTGATAGTATAATCAGAGGGCTTGAGAGGGATTCTCTAATCATCGTCTGTAATACTCCTTGAACATCTCACTACAAATATTATTCATTGTCTCAGGTTCCTTTCCTCACCTGAAACTGTACTGCTTTGATTTGTGTAGGCCGAATTCCATAAAAGCTACACAAAGATGTCACTTCTTAAAAGCCATCTGCATATAGATGAAAGGAAACTAAGAAAGACTGAGAGACTGGAGGCTGTTTAGTCTTGAGAAGGCGGAGAGGGGATCTTATCAGCATCTATAAATCTTTGAGGGATAGGTGTCGAGATGAAGGTGTCAGGCTCTTTTAGGTGTTGCCTAGTGTTGCGGAGGGGAAATTAATTGATGTCAGATGATATTTTCCAAAATGAATATTGCTTATTAATTTTGCTATTCAGAACTCTCACCACCCCCGACCACTAATTTTAATAATATTTTGGTTCTTACACAGTTATGGAAACATTCTATGGATAATATCTACATCTAATATAACCAACAAAATAGATAAACATTAATGGAACTGGAAGAGATTATTCCAGCAGTCAAATTCCACTTGCCCAGTAGATGGGCTTAAGCTCTTAGTAGATGGGCTCAAGCTCTTTCTGCTCTATGGCAGAAGGCAGTAGAGAATTACAAAGAGGCATTTAAGCATTTACTCACAGATTATTATTATTAAACTCATGGTGGCTAGCCACAGTCCAGACAGTGCTCGAATGCTTTCAGGGGACTCTGTCCTGTTGGATGTTGAGGCTTGAATCTTCCCAGCTTCTGGGGACAGGACGCAATCTCTGACCTTGTCTCCTGGCTTCTTCTGGATGATCTGTGTATATGTCCAGGGATTCTAGGCAGGACCTTCAGGTGCAGAAGGCAGGATGTTGTGCAGCCTCAGCACCATGTCATGCTGGCCACACAGGCCGATCGCGTGCAGCCCTCCAGGGTCTGCTCCTGGTAACTCGCAGCAGTGGAGTTTACCAGGCAAGCAATAAGGCTGTGTGCAATAGCAACACAGCTGGGCAGAGCAGAGAGAGCATGGCAAAGTTAAGTCAAGCAAAGCAGGGAAGTAAAAGCACATTGTTCACCTGCATACCTCCTTTTATCAATGTGGGCTGAGATTAATTGCTCTTTGGACACAGAATAGGCAATCAGGATGGCAGTTAGCCAAATCTTACCATATGGGGCAAAGCCACAGGCTCTCTTTTCCCTAATTTGGGAAAAGTACGGGCCTTGCACTAGGCAGGCACAAGCCAAGCATGTGCACCTTACACCACAGGACCCTGGGCAGGCCAGATTTAGTGCCTACAGTTTTTTTTGTGTCCCATTTCCCATGCTTGCCTCTCTGGTGGAGCAGAAAAACATGCCTAGGCAAGGCAGGACATGTATAAGCCTATTTTGAGCCTATGAGGCCTACCACAACAACTAGTCATAGGACAAGGAATAATGGGTACAACCTAGAAAACAGGAAGTTTCATCTCAACACAAGGAGACGCTTCTTCATAGTGAGGGTGACAGAGCACTGGAACAGACTGCTGAGAGTTGTGGAGTCATCTTCTCTGGAGAGTTTCAAAACACATCTGGATGTTTTCCTGTGAAGTCTGCCCTAGGTGATCCTGCTCTGTCAGGGAGGATTGGAATGGATGATCTCTGGAGGTCACTTCCAATGCCTAACATTCTGTGATTCTGTGAAACAAAACAGATCTGGTGCAAAAGTTGAAATCTTATTCATCAGGTAAATTTAACATGAGATATTATCCATGATTTTGAAAAAAAAATAGAGGTATTCCTGAGAGAACAAATGGAGAAGAAATCATAGTTTGTTAAGAATTTTAGACATCTCAGTTTTAGAAATTGTTATATCTATATATGGCTCCTAATCCAGGTTCTCTAGATTGGCCCTTAGAAGCATTTGTCTCTCTCCACTGATTACACAGAAAGCCTTGGATCTTGACTCGGTTGAATCTTGCAGATAACTATTATTATAGTGGTGTTCTGCACATAGAGAAGTAATAAATATTCTAAAAAGTACCTTCAATGTAAATGTCAGGGTTAAAAGTGATTAGGTATATTTGTTACAAACAACATCTAGCTATTCAATTTGTATGGATGAAGCTTCACTTGATGCACCAACTGACATACTAGCAACTGGATTCTTCTGCAGTATGTCACAGCTCTTAATCTTCTCTGGATCTTAGAGCCTAGTGGAGTCGGGCTTTTGTTTCTTTGAGTGGCTTTGTTTTGTTTTGTTTGCTTGTTTCCTTGTTTGACATCTTGGTGTTTTTATTTAAAACCTTTTATCATAACACCTAGCTTTAAACCATAGACCTTGACGAATTGATAAGGCTGAATAGAAACCAAGTGAGAAAGCTGAAGAAAAAATAACGTACCTGTGGCTGCATCAACCTGTGGCTGATAACATGAAATGGAATTTTCCTAGGCTAGGTCACTTGCCTGGTCCTTGGTTCATTTTATTTAGATAAGTCTAATGTCTTTTTACCTACATTATTTTACCTACCTCCTGGTTGAAGATAATGTGCAGATCCAAAAACTTCATGAGGTCAGAGCACTAGGAAAGCCTGTGCTCTCTCTCAGGGTTTGTCAGCTCAGCACTGATTGCAAAGGTTCAGAGGTCTAAACTAGATAACCACATTTTTACTGAGCCTATGAAGGCCCAAAGAAGTGATTGCTACTTAGTCCCAGAAAGCCAGCAGCTACATATGCTTTGTTGGACTCTGTGTGCTGTGGAAAGATCCAGATGGAAAGTTTAATCCTTTACGAGTAACAAACCATCAACTACATGTAGAGTTTAAAGCTAATAATGCAAGATTAAGAAAAAAAAAGTAAAATGCTGAGTTACTGAAGAGTAAAAGTGTCTTCTCAGCACATGCAAGACCAACTTTGCCCAGGCCATGAGTTACCTCAGATCTCAGCAGTTGTATGAGGCTCAGGACCATCCACCAGCAGTTTTATCATGGGAATCCTCTGTCAGTGTGTGGTGAACAATCTGCTCAGTGCTTCTGAGCAGGACTGTTCAGTCAATGGGAGCTAGCACGTGCAAGTTGTCAGCAGGCTCCATCCCCAAGCACAGTGTTGCCATTCCTGAACAATCTGGCAGTTGCATTGCACAGGAAACACCTCACCTGTGCTGTCACAGGCAGAACTGGACATTTGCACACTGATTTAACTTCTTTTTCTCACTGCTTGCAAAATTGCTGTCCAGGTTTACTCACTCAGGTAACTTTGAAGGCAAAGCACAGTTTACCCCCAGTCAAAGAGCTCACCAGGCCAGTTACTAGGTCATGTATGTGTACCAATGGGCATGCTACACAAAACAACCTGGCTTTCAAGGCCAGTGTCCAGGATTAGAGAGCCACCTGTGTCAAGAGAGGCATAAAAGAGAGGAATCAGCGTCATGGCCACAAGGAGAGCTCAATCCTCTTCAGCTTTTTCTCCCTTCCATAAGTGAGTAGTTCTTAGAGCTGTAGAGAAATTACTCATTTGAATTTATTGATGGGGAAGAAAAAGAGTAGAAATATAGATTTTCCATTCAGATACTGCTTTAAAACCTTAAAAAAGGTCCAGATAGGAGTGATGAGTAGATGCTAACATCAGAAACACAGTATAGAACTCTGTGATGCAGTACTACCACCTGCTTTTAATTTGTGTTATACTGGAAAGTTTTAAATAGAAATAAAGAATACTATAAATAAATTATTGACTGAACTTTTAACTCATGCATTTGACTCAAATACGTGTTTTTTTCTCTTTCTTTTGTTAGAACTTTTCTAGGAATTTATTAATTTATTGCACTTTCAAATGCATTTAATGGCCAGCAAAACCCTAAATTTAAGAAAGATGTTGAGAGATGCTTAAATGTGTTCAGAGAAGGGCAGCAAGGCTGATGAGGAGGCTGGAGAACAGCAATATGAGGAGAGATTGAGGCAGTGGGGGTTGTTCAGCCAGGGGAGGTTCAGGGAGACCTTATTGCTCTCTAGAACTAAATAAAGGGAGGTTGTAGCCAGTGGGGGTTGGTCTCTTCTTGCGGACGATCAGTGACAGAACAAGAGACAGCCTCAAGCTGCACTAGGAGAGGTTTGGGCTTGGTGTTAGGAAAAAAATTCTTTACAGGAAGCATGATTATCCATTAGAATGGGCTGCCCAGCGAGGTGGTGGAGTCACCATTCCTGGAAGCATTTAAAAAGAGACTGTATGTGACACTTAGTGCCATAGTTTAGTTGATTGGGTGGTATTGGGTAATAGGTTGGACTTGATGATCTTGAAGGTCTTTTCCAATCTGATCAATTCTGTGATTTTGTGATTTTTTTTTCTTACCAATTAACATATTTTTTTCATATTTTAAATGTCAGACTCAGTAATTACAGTGGTAGATCACCATAGCTGGCGTGATGTCTCCATATATCTTCAATCTAATATTAAAGACAAAATTTGTTGTATGTTATGTTATAACTGGTCAGGTTTTGGATCCCTCAGTAGAAGAAACATGTAGATGTGCTGGAGCAGGTCCAGAGAATGGCAACAAAGCTGGTGAAGGGTCTAGAGAACAGGTCCTATGAGGACTGTCTGAGGGAACTGGGGTTGTTTAGTTTGGAGAAGAGGACGCTGGGGGAAGACCTTACTGCTCCCTGAATAGAGGTGATAGATGAAATGGCCTGAAACTTTGCCAGGGAAAAATGTCTTTACTGAAAGAGTAGTCAGACCTAGGAATAGGTTGCCCAGTCTAATAGTGGAGTCACCATCTCTGGAAGTGTTCAAGAAATGTATGGACATTGTTTAATGGCCAAGTGGTGTTGGTTTGATGGTTGGGCTCAATGATCATAGACGTTTTTTCCAGCCAAAACAATTCTATGATTCTGTGGCTGTGCTTAAGGAGTGACAGCAGCACACATCCATAGGAATGTTTCCAACACTTTTGCTGACTGTTCTTGCGTAGTTCAAACTGTTTCCCACAGGCTTTATCCAGATCTCACTGAAGGTAGAAAGGGTACTTCAATAAGTTCTGCTGCAGGGAAACTGTTTCCCCTTCTGGGAGACCCAATCCAAGGCCTGTTCTGAGCCACACACGTTTTCAACAATGCAGCTTAATGATACCTAAAGCTGTGGAGATGCCTGATGCTTGCTGGCACCTCTCTGTCATTTTATGTGAAATTTAGAAATACCTGTCAATTCAGGACTTTGCCAACACATACACTCCTGCACATACAGGTCTCTGTGGTGAACAGGTCTATGTGGTGAAACAAAAGTGAATATAAGATTATCTTGTGCTTCAATAAACGTTTTCCAAGGAGCCTTTCACTTTGTTTTGTTTCTCTTCTTCTGAACTCTGCTTTGATGCCAGGCAATAATATCATCAAACTGAGGGCTAAAGACCAAGCAATATAAGCACACTGTTCATGAAGGTAATTGTCTTTGCTTCCCAGTGATAAACCATATGAAAGAAATTACAGCTTTGCCCTATTATTCATGGGGCTGATCCAAAGCCCATTAAAATCGTTGGGGAACTTTTATATTAATAAGTGCTTCAAAACAGATTTTAGTAGATTTGTAATAAAAGGACAGTATTGTCAAAGGTACCAAGGAATCAATGCAAGGCAAGGGTTGACAATAAAAAGCAACTAGCCACTCATCAGCACAGCCACAGTAGCTGATAGTGTGCACAGTCTTGACTTATTATGAATTCACAAGAAAGTATTACTTTCATTCCTTCTTAGCCATCATGACTCAGTGGCTTAAGGAAAATCATTTATCACCAACACTTCATCTCAGGGCTCACCTCACCTACTCTACATTTTGAGAGACTGCAATTAAAGCTGAAGTGTATTCTGTTACCACAACAGGCTTTTTTCAGTTTCTCCCGTTAGTGGTGCTGCACTCTGAAATACTGCTATGTTCACAGGAAAAAGAAACTGAAGAAGACTTATGCTAAGCTGCCTGAAGTTGTCTCTAGCTCATTAAACCTGTGATTAATGTACATTATACAGAACCAACACAGCTTTAACAGAAGCATCTGACAAGATCAAACAACGAAACAAATGCCTAGCTATAATCTTGATATTTTGGGGCATAAAGTTTCAGCATCAGACATGTTTTGCTATCAGAAATCTCTCTCTACCTGCCTGCCTTTTTATATAAATGCTTAGCAAAGTAGCATAGTGAGCATTAGTGTTATCTAACTAAAGTCCTTCTTAGACTCATAGAATCATATAATCAACCAGGTTGGAAGAAACCTCCGAGATCATCCAGTCCAATCTATCACCCAGCCCTAGCCAATCAACAAGACCATGGCACTAAGTGCCTCATCCAGGCTTTTCTTGAACACTTACCTCCAGGGACAGTGACTCATAGAATCATAGAATGCTTTAGGTTGGAAGGGACCTCAAGGATCATCCAGCTCCAACCCACCACCTCCCTGGGTATTCCTGGGCATTCCAATGGCAAATCACTCTCTCTGGGAAGAACTTTCTCCTAATATCAAGTCTATACCTCCCCCACAACTTGAGACTTGTCCCCTTCTTCTGTTGCTGGTTGCCTGGGAGAAGAGACCAACCCCCACCCTGCTACAACCTCTCTTGAGTTACTTGTAGGCAGCAATGAGATCACCCCCAAGCCTCCTCTTCTGCAGGCTGGACAACCTCAGCCCACTCAGCCTGTCATTACAGGGCTTGTGCTCAAGGCCTCTCACCAGCTTCATCGCCCTTCTCTGGACATGTTCCAGTATCTGAACATCTCTCTTGAATTGAGAAGCCCAGAACTGGACACAGTACTCAAGGTGTGGCCTGACCAGTGCTGGGTACAGGGGAAGAATAACCTCCCTTGTCCTACTGGCCATGCTGTTCCTGATACAGGCCAGGATGCCACTGGCTTTCCTGGCCACCTGGGCACACTGTTGGTTCATCTTCAGCCTACTATCTACCAGTATCCTGAAGTCCCTTTCTGCCTGGCTGCTCTCCAGCCACTTTGTCCCCAGCTAACCCTGAGTACTTGAGGTTTACACCACTGGGATCTGCAGGATTATAGCACAGTAATGATTCAGATCAAGAAGGACAGGGAACTGCTTGAAAGAACCAGAGAGATGCTGAAGGGATTGGAACATCTTCCTCCTGTGGAAAGGCACTGGGTCTCTTTAGCTTGGAGAAGAGGAGGCTGAAGGGTGACCTCATTCATGTTTATAAAGATGTGAAGGGCAGCGCTAGGAAGATGGATCTAGGCTCTGCTCAGTGATGTACAATGATAGGACAAGGGGCAATAGGTGTAAGCTGGACCTTATGTCCATATGAATATAAGGTTAAACTTTTTCACTGTGAGAGTGACAGAGACCTGAAACAGGTCATTCAGAGATGTTGTGGAGTCTTGTCCAGAGACCTTCAAAACTCACCTGGATGCATATCTGAGTGACCTACTCTGAGTGATCTTGCTTTGGCAGGGAAGTTGGATTTGATGATCTTTTGAGGTCCCTTCCAGCCCCTAGCATTCTGTGATTCTTGACTAGTAGCAGTGTTGATTTGTGCACTTCAGTGCAGAATCAAGTTTAAACAAACCACATTCCAAATGTTGCTCTAAATTATTTTATTCTTGAACAGCATGCTCTAATGTAACGGTGAAACTCTTGCTGGTAGGATTTTTCAGCTGGGAAAGGATGCTCAGATGAAACTTACAGCACCAGGTCAATTGCTAATTTTCCTATTTGTATTAGTCTTGTGTATATATGAAAGCAACACCATACCAGAATCATTGGATGTTTCTGTTGAGAAAATAGCAGGGATTGGAACAACAGAGGTGCTGCTATTCAAAAATGGAATGCATTGACCAGACTGAGTGGTTTGAAAATTATGCAGCACTTCATCTTGACAATGTGACTTGGCTTAGCCAGAAGCTATGTTTTGTGATTAGTATATTCAGACACTTTCTTTTCTTTATGTTCAGAATCCAACTGTTCTGCAGATCTGAAAAACAGAACAAAGAGAAAAATATGCTTTTAAAACCAGCCTGACAACTACAATTAAATCAATCACCGACTCTATTGTGGATATTTGTAACATCAAGTAATTTAACAAACACCTTTCATCCATAACAGCTCAAGGCATATTTGCTTTAAAAGTACTTCAGTAGAAAATTCCAGCATTCCTCCCTCACTAAGAGCCTTTTATAAAGAATGAACTTACAGCTATAGAGATTAAAAAGGCTGAATATTCACTGGTTTACAATTTTAAAAATGCATCATAAACTTCTGTGAGGACTATATCTAGACAACAGAAAATGTACTATTTCACGAGGGAAATTATTTAGGAATGGCAAAGAAGAAATTATTATGGCATGTTAAACTACAAATAAATTTCATAGCAGTACTGGCTTCCATTTGTGTTGTGCATACTCCCATTATTTCTGTGAAATAGAAACCCATGCTTGGGTTCCATCCTTGACACAATATCTACCCTCAAAACCAATGAAAGCTTCTGTTTCTTACAATTTTCAAGCCCATTCTGCCATGGAGGTCATAAAGAGATGGAATCTAGGTGGATATATCCAAAAGAGCAAACTCTTCATGGGATATTTCATTGAAATATTTTAAATTAAACAGAATCAAGTTTCCTGGTACATTCCCCACCTTGGTGCAGGAGAGAATACACCCCAGGACAGAGTTAAAGATTGCTGGAGTTTTTGCTGGCCTCATTATCCACAGTGTCTGTAAAATGATGACAAATATTTATCAGTTTAGTATGCTGGCAATAATTTTGGTCTTCCTTTTCTAAATAATCTCCTACATTTTCTTCTTTATTGGTAAGTAAATATAATACACCCAGCACTGAAGTCAAGAGTAGGATCCTAATCTTAAGGAGGCTGTATGGGCTATGTGTTTAGTCAATGAATGCATGACTCGATGAACTCCTGCCAACACTGCTACCTTTAGCAGACATTGGTTGCTGTCTGTTCCGAGATCTGGCCTAAGAGCTATGCAAAGGAAGATCAGCTATGCAGAGCTGTGTGCGTTAGTCTAGGGTGAGCTAGGATACACTGAGTTTGTTCTGTCCAGATGTGATGGTGGATTGTACAAACTGGCATGATTAGCAAACCTTTAAAAATATCAACAATTGTCTTTGCTTTTTTCTTTGGTTGAGTTTGTTTAGACACAATGTAGGAATACGAGTATAAAGGGGGATGAAGAGATGGCAATGATTTCAGGCAGAAAAGGAAACTTTAATAGCTTATGGATGAGGAATTGGTTGGATAGTTACATCCGGAGGGTAGTGGCTAATAGCTCAATGTCTGGATGTACATCAGTGATGAGTGATGTCCCTTAGGCACCTGCACTGGGAGTAATGCTGTAGAGTGTGTTCATCAATGACATAATGGGACTGAGTGCCCACAGCAAATTTGCAGACAACACCGAGCTAAGTGGTGTGGTTGTCATTCCCGAGGGATGGGATGACATCTAGAGGGATAAGAGTCAGTGCAACATGTCTCAACCTGCTGTGTGCTTAGCTCTATCTTTTGAGGAAATTCTGTAGTGAATTAAGGGATAATAGAATATCAATCAGGGAAAAATAAGAACTGGGCATCTTGAACTTTGGATTTCTTTCTCCAATATCTAATTTGGTTATTAAACCATATATATTCAGATGTGGATTCTTTACATTTGTTTCTGTGTTTGTCTTTTATTTTTCTGTTGTGACATTTGTGGCTGTGTGCAACATGTTTTGAACAGGACAAACTGTTTCTAAAGGCCTGTAGTGATAGGATGAAGATCAACAGTTTGAAGTCAGAGAAAGGCATATTTATGCTGGATGTTAGGGACAAGTTCTTCACAGCGAGACTTGTGGAACACTGCAACAGGTTGCCCAGGGAGGTATTTGAGGCCCTGTCTCTAGAAATACTCAGGATCAGGCTGAAGAAGGCTGATCTAGTGGAAGATGTCCCTGCTGACTGCAGCAGGGGTTGGACTAGGTGACCTTTGGAGGTCTCTTCTAGCCCAAACCATTCTATGATTCTAAACTGTCTAGTGTTTATGGAACGCAACTCAATGATATATATTATCTCATAGAACCATAGAATCACAGAATGTCAGGGGCTGAAATGGAAGGGACCTCAAAAGCTCATCCAGTCCACCCCCATTGTCAGAGCAGGATCACTTATACCAGATCACACAGGAACACGCCCAGGCAGGTTTTGAATATCTCGAGAAAGGGAGACTCCACAACCACCCTGGGCAGCCTGTTCCAGTGTTCTGTCACCCTCACAGTGAAAAAAATTCTTCCTCATGTTTACATGAAACATCCTATGTCTCAGCTTCCATGCATTGTCCCTTGTCCTGTCGTCAGGCATCACCGAGAAGAGCCTGGCTCCATCCTCCTGGCACTCACCCTTTACATCTTTATAAACAATGATGAGGCCACCCCTCAGTCTCCTCTTTGCCAAGCTAAAGCACCCCAGATCCCTCACTATCTCAATCCAACTTGGAGTATGGGATAAAATTCATGTCTTTTGTTTTTTTGCTTGGAGAAGTAAAAGATGAAAGCAATGACAGTCTGGAGCTATTTAATATTATATACAATTATTTATTAATCTGGATACCACTTGTCATAGAAAATAACTTGAATTCCTCTGTGGGAGGCAGGACTTGTGAGTCTTTCTCCCCATTTTTAATGCCAGAGTTAGACATGACACATAATCCTCAAAAACACCTCAAAAACAACATGTTTACTTTCATTTACTTTTCCCTAAAGTGTTTTAAAACTAAACAGAACAATGTTTGTCATTTTTTCTAACTTGTTAAAAAAACCCACATTTATTTGAACCAAAAAAAGGCAAGCAAACAAACAAGGAAACAACCCCCCCAAAAAAAAAACAACCCAAACCCAAACAAACAACACCCACTTAACAAAAAAAAAGCCACAAAGAAGGTTGTCTGAAAATGCCACTAAAAATTAGTTTCGTTTGCCACTTGTATCCAAACCAAACAACTTGAGCCTATTACACATAAAAGCCTAGTCTGAAAATGCCACTAAAAATTAGTTTCATTTGCCACTTGTATCCAAACCAAACAACTTGAGCCTATTACACATAAAAGCCTAGTCTTAGGTTTGCCCTTGTTGGGGAGGGGAAATTAATTGATGTGAGATGATATTTTCCAAAATGAATATTGTTTATTATTGTTGCTATTCAGAACTCTGGCCACCCCCGACCACTAATTTTAATAATATTTCAGTTCTTACACGGTCGTGGAAACATTCTATGGATCATATCTAGATCTAGTAATAACCAGCAAAATATAAATATTAATTGAACTGGAAGAGAAGGTTCAGTGGTCAAATGCTGCTTGTGGCCAATATGTTGCTTGCCCAGTAGATGGGCTCAAGCTCTTTCTGCTCTACGGCAGAAGGCAGTAGAGAATTACAAAGAAGCATTGAGCATTTACTCACAGATTATTATTATTACCCTCGCGGGGGCTAGCCACAGTCCAGACAGTGCCCAAATGCTTTCAGGGGACTCTGTCTTGTTGGACGTTGAGGCTTGAATCTTCCCAGCTTCTGGGGAAAGGACGCAGACAATCTCTGACCTTGTCTCCTGGCTTCTTCTGGATGATCTGTATATACATCCAGGAATTCTAGGCAGGACCTTCAAGTGCAGAAGGCAGGATGTTGTGCAGCCTCAGCACCATGTCATGCTGGCCACACAGGCCAATCGTGTGCAGGCATCCACAGTCTGCTTCTGGTAACTCGCAGAAGTGGAGTTTACCAGGCAAGCAGTAAGGCAGTGTGCAATAGCAGCAGGGCTGGGCACAGCAGAGAGAGTACGGCAAAGAGCAGGGAAGCAAATCAGGGAAGCAAAAGCATGTTGTTCACCTGCTTATCTCCAATGTGAGCCAAGATTAATTGCCCTTTGGACACAGAATAGGCAATCAGGATGGCAGTTAGCCAAACCTTACCATATGAGGCAAAGCCACAGGCTCTCTTTTCCCTAATTTGGGCAAAGCACAGGCCTTGCACTAGACAGGCACAGGCTACGTGTGTGTACCTTACACCACAGGACCCTGGGCAGGCCATATTTAGTGGCTACAGGTTTTTTTGTGTCCCATTTCCCATGCTTGCCTCTCTGGTGGAGCAGAAAAACATGCCTAAACGAGGCAAGACATGTATAAGTCTATCTTGAGCCTATCAGGCCTACCACAACAACCCTTCCATGGAACAGGTCATTTTTAAATGCATTAACGGTCCCCGTCGTCCCCCCCCCCCTTTTTTTTTTCCTTGGAACCAGAAAATCATTTCCATCTAGCTAAGTTGGAATCAATGGAACATAATATAACTATTACGTGTGACAACATGATTATGCAGATTGTTTACAGATGTGAATCAGAAGAGCTTTAATGAATTCAACAGGGTTCTGCTGATGTACATTAGCTGAGGATCTCAATTTGCTATGTTTTTGGATGAAAGATAGAAACAATTTGTCCTGATTATTGTTTTTCAGAGATCCTAGAATACTTTCTGAGATCTCCAGTCCACATGTTCTGATTAAGTTTTTGTTTAAAATGTCAAATTACTTAGCCCTGGAGCGCTATCCAAAATAACTTCAGAGTAATGTTGGAATAACAAGAGACCAAGCCACGGATAAAAGAGAAATGAAGGCAGTGCTAACTTCTGAGGTGATAGCATGGAATCACAGAACCACACAATGGCTTAGGTTGGAAGTGACCTTAGAGATTGTCTATTCTAACCTTCCCACCAGGACAGGAACACCTCACAACTAGCCTTGGCTGCTCAAAGCCTCATTCAACCTCGCCAACACTTCCAGGGAGAAGGCATCCACAACCTCCCTGAGAAACCTGTTCCAGAATCTCGCCACCCTCTTACCGATGAACTTCTTCCTATGATCCAATCTAAACCTACTTTCCATCAGCTTCAGACCATTCCTCCATGTGCTGTTGATAGACATCTTTAGGAGACGTCTCCTGACTTCCTACTAGCTTCCTTCAGGTATTGGAAGGCAACTATAAGGTGTCCCCACACTCTTCTCTTCTCCAGGCTGAACAGCCCCAGGTGCCTCAGCCTATTCTTGTAGCAGAGATGCTCCAGATCTTGGATCATCTTTGTGGCCCTCCTCTAGACTCCCTCCAACAGGTCTGTGTCCTTCTTATCCTGGGAACACTATGACTGGAAACAATATTCGAGGTGAGGTCTCACCAGAGCAAAGCAAAAGGGAAGAATCATGTCTCAACCTGCTGTAAAAATAGACTAAAAAAAAGAGCTAGGTTGAATGAAATCCAGTTGATTTCATGTGAGAAGATTTCAAATCACTGTAAGATGCTGTATTCTATCATTTAGTGATTCACTGATAACAAATTTGCTGACATCATCAACAGCCACATATTGGTTTCACTGAGGTCAGGGATGTTTATAATACAGACTTCCATGTCTGTAGGGTTTTTGTCTTACAAAAATTCAGAAGTGGAAGTGATGAAGAAATTGAATGAGGAATGAGGAATTTGACCTACCTGAGGTAGTTTTTACTGTGGAATTAGGCTTTCCATTGCAATTCTTTTCAGTGAGCAAACATGGTCCACCTAGTCTTTAAAGTTCTGGTTGTGAGGAATCTTAGCTTTAGAAGACTCAACAAAAATGTTTTACATTTTCTACGTTTCATCTTACGTGATACTGTGACTTAAAAAAAACAGGTCTTTAGCTTCCATAATTGTCCATTGCTTTGTGTAAGTGGACATCAGTTTAAATTTTCATAGAATCATAGAATCAAACAGGTTGGAAGAGATCTCCAAGAACATCCAGTCCAATCTATCACCCAGCCCTAGCCAATCAACTAGACCATGGCACTAAGTGCCTCATCCAGGCTTTTCTTGAACACCTCCAGGGATGGCGACCCCACCACCTCCCTGGGCAGCCCATTCCAATGGTAAATCACTCTCTCTGGGAAGAACTTCCTCCTAACATCCAGCCTATACCTCGTCCTGGCACAACTTGAGACTGTGTCCTCTTGTTCTGTTGCTGGTTGCCTGGGAGAAAAGACCAACCCCCACCTGGCTACAACCTCCTTTCAGGTAGTTGTAGACAGCAATGAGGTCACTCCTGAGCCTCCTCTTCTCCAGGCTAAACAACCCCAGTTCCCTCAGCCTCTCCTCACAGGGCTGTGTTCCAGGCCCCTTACCAGCTTTGTTGCCCTTCTCTGGACACGTTTCAGTATCTAAACATCTTTCTTGAATCGAGGAGCCCAGACCTGGGCTGAACATTTTGCTTCAATGGGAGGGATTTTGACATTAGTCCTTATTTAAAAATATAGAATGAGATAGTGAAACTCCAAGAAACTCTGCATTGAAAGTAGTAGCAGTTCTACAGAACCTCTTACTCTGGTTTTTCTAAACCTCTGATATAATTTTTGGGAAAGAGCAAAGTGGGGGCAGTTGTTTTTGGAGGAACTCTTTATTCCACTTGTAACTTCTCCTGTCATACAAAATGATGCCTGTGAAACTGATGTCAAGCAATCTCTAAAGGAGAGACATTTTCAGACATGTTAATATAGCAAAAACATTGTCAGTAAAAATATAGGAACAAAGATGCTATTCTGATTTTTACTCCTTTTACAGCTATGTAAAACTTCAGATAGAGGAAAGTGAATCTCTTCAAGACTAAGAAAACCCCCTGATAAGATTTCAAGAGAGAAACTTCCTGGAATTTCTATCTTCCCATAAGATTTCTAAACAAGGCTTACTTTGGCTTTGTCACACTGCCTGTTCTAATGAAGACCAATCTGTGTTAACTTCACCAATAAAGATCTGTTATTCACAAAAGCAGCATGTTTTTATCTCCTGCACTTATTCAGTTCTCTCTCTTTTTTTAATTTTTTTTTTCCCTCTTAGGAACAATGAGATCCAAATTCTGTGTGGATGCATTATTGGATCTTTATAGAAGCAGATGTTGCATGTGTGCCAACTTTCTGAATTATCAAGTACAAGGCTCTTAAAGAGACTTGCTTCCTTGTCTGCAAACATTATGGGACCTAATAAAATCTCTTTTATAGACCATCAGATGTGTGCATGTTTGTAGTTGGGTTCTGCTGAAAGACTTGAATAAAACAGAGAGCAAAGTGGAACTGGTATTAAATTCTAGAAGTAAGAGTATCTACACTCAAGATAATGTAACTATTAAGAGGGCACTGCACTACCATGTCAGACAGTATGGCTTGACTCTCACTGTGACTTAGAGATTTTGTTAGCACTGTGAGGCCAAATTCTATGTAGAGATGAATGGATACTATGGACTTCCTAGGAATTCTACCTGCTGTTGTCAGCACACAATATGTTTCTTAATTAGAACATGCAATATCTTCTCAAAGTATAGAAATAGATTTTCTTATGCCTTCTGCTACAAAAATACTCTGCCAGAGTACCGTATAGACTCCTCCATTGACATTCACTTGTGTTGAAAGTACCTGATATCTAAAGACAACAGGAAAAGGTTTTCTTAATGTCTGCCTATAAATTACTTCAGATGTCAATCATTCTCTTATGGTTCTGTACAGTTTTATTGCAAGGAGTTGCTGGGTGTCTGTCAGAGACAGAACAATTCACTTCAGGAAGAAGGGAAGTTATGAAAAGCTTTGAGTAGTGTTTCATCTGGCCAAGACTTAATTTCTAACTTCTGTTAGATGCTTAATTCTAAGCTAAGTATTATTTGTGTCCTTTGTGTCTATGGACAGAAAAAAGAAAACTTCAAAAAGGGAGTCCTTATGACCTGACATGTTTGTATTAGACTATGAAATACTCATTTGTCTCTACAGACTATAAAAGAAATAACTTAAGCTTCAGCTTAGTTCAGCTATAGGCATTCAGAGCAAGGTGAGATGAGTCCCAGTTATTTAAGTTGCTGAGAGGACACAGAGATATTAGAGGCAGTTCAGACAAGGGCCACAAAGATGATCCAAGGGTCTGGAACACCTCTACCATGAGGATAGGCTGAGGGAGTTGGAGTTGTTCAACCAAGAGAAGAGAAGACAAGACTCCAGTGGGACCTCAGGGCTTCCTTCCAGTATCTGAAGGGATCCTACAGAAAGACTGGAGAAGGACTTTTCATAAGGATGTGTAGGAACAGGACAAGGGGAAATGTCCTGATGCTGAGGGAGAGTATGTTCAAACTGGATCTTAGGAAGAAGTTCTTCAGTACAAGGGTGGTGAGACTCTGGCATAGGTTTCCAAGAGGTTGTGGATGTCTCTTCCCTGAGGTGCTCAAGCCGGGATGGATGAAGCCTTGAGCAGCCGAGTCTAGCTGGGAGGTGTCCCTGCCCATGTTTGGAAGGTTGGCACAGGTGATTTCTAAGGTCTCTTCCAACCTAAGCCAATCTATTATTCTGTGATTGTATGGAGTTAGTTAGACTGGAGGCTTTGCTTACTGATCTATGGAATTTTGATGTCACTTCTTGGTTTTATTATTATTTTTGTTTGGTTGAGGTTTGTTTTGTTTTGTTTTGTTTCCTCCTCATTCACACACACGAGACCTGTGTAGCTTTTCTGATAGTCTTAGCCTAAGAAACTGCTTCTTTAAAACATGTTCCTAAGTATTTTACAATAATTATAAGTATTTGGAATATCAAAGACATGTGCAAGACAGCACTGAAATTGTGCAGTTAGGGTTGGATGGGGGGGATTATTTTCTCTTCTTGGTTAGTAGTGATTCTTGCAAACATTAAACAAACATCTCTGGTATCACTGTTCTTCATCATGGCGAAATTTTTCAAACCTTCTTTTGACATTGATACAGTCTGTTTCTAGCAGAGATATTCAACCACTGCAAAAGTGACAGCATGTCTGGTGGATCCTACAAACCACTGGGAGGCAAATGCAGGTCCAGTATGCTCTTAGTTTTAGGGAATTCAACATGTTGATGGAGTGTAGAATTAAATTGAGTATTGACTAAATACTTTGATATTTTCCCTTTGTGGTCGCTTGAGATAGATTTCTAGCTCAGACATAAAAATATTTGGAAGAGAGAAACTTAGAAGTAGAAGCTGTGAGTGGAGAGTTGAACATTGTAGGGATAGGTCATGTAGTGGCAACAATGGATAAGTTAATATAATTTCATTGGAGCATCAAGAGCTTTGTGTCTGGAAGTGCAGCTTGTACCTTCCCCTTGCTGCTTCTGCTGTTTCAGCTGTGCCTGCTGCTACCTTCCCCCGCTGCTGTTTTGGCTGCTGCTGCTTTTGCTGCTTTGCCGCTGCTTGACCCCTTCCCCATCTTTGTTAAGGTTATTAACCAGTAGTTTATTCTCCTTATACTGTCATATTTAAACTATAAGAAATACAATTTCATTTTTCCCTGACTTTCCAAAAAAGATCTGTGCTGCAGTGAGTTTAGTGTATTGGGGAAGGGATCCACCCTAACTCAGGACACCCTTGCATGGAACTAAGTAAATCACCTGCATTCTCCCGTCACTACAGTGGGGAAATAAAAATACTAGTATTGGTTATTTATTTATTTATATATTACCTTACAAGGTCGTTTTGGAAATTTGCTAATTCTTATGGTATACTTGGAAATGGATTATTATATTAAAGAGTTAAATAGCACCTAGATATAAATTCAATTGTGGCTCATAGTAGCTTAACTGAGAAAAGGATATCTTAGTTATATCTTAGTTTTTCTTCTCTTTATCCAAGTACTGCAGTATTTCATTCTTGCACTGGAGTTAAGGCTTTGAAATACATGACTGCCTATGATTTATTAAGATGTTTAAAGATGGGTAGTTGATAAAACCTTTTCTTTTTTTAAAGTATTATTATTATTAGGCCAGCTAGAGTGTTTGAACTTTGAAATAGTCAAAGTCTCTGCCTATTGGAAAAGAGTAATTATGTGCAAAGAGGTTTTAGAAAAAGGTGCAGCATGAAAAAGAAAAAAAAACATACTGCTAAACTTTCCCAAGTAGAGGAGATTGATATTTGTGTTACCTCATTTCAAAGGTACTACGAGTTTTCCTGAGCAGCCTGGCATATGCCTAATAATTACTGTAAAACTTCAAGGAAATCTCCCATTCCAGTTTGCTTAGATAGAGGCTGGGGGCTTTTTTTTGAGCTGCCTTTCAACAGTGCACTCCATTCATAGTGAATTTCATGTTAACAGAGTTTCCACTGTTTGCTAGAGTGGGGTAGTTTGAGTAAGTTTTATGAAGCGCAGCGTATGGAATTACACGTGTGATTTGTAACAATCAGTGCATAAATTACCTACATTTTAGCAAGGACCTTTATCCTCAGTCACAAAATGAAATCTGTGTTTTCAACGAGATGATACTTTCAACTGGAGGAGTTTCCTCTGTACCGACAACACTGTAAAATAGTTTCTGAGGTTTATTGTACAGCAGCCCAAGAGTTTTTATAATATTCATGTCCAAAAAAATGGAAAAAAATAAGCACTCTTCTTTTTAAAGCTGCAAATAAATTAGTGTTAGTGTCTAGAAGACACACAAAAAAGTGTAAAAGAAAACAAAACCAAAAAAACAGTTGTGATGGTTTGGATGTCCCCTGCCCCCCCACACTTTAGAAATCACCCAGACTAGACTCAGCTGGCTCTGGAAATTTGAATGAAGCTTATATTTACAGCTGGCACAATTTACAAGCAGATGTTTACAGTATATACAGTTATATACAGAAATATACAAGATGAAAGGTAATACAGAAACACAACTCCCCTCCCAGAAACCTGAGTCCCCAGGAGGGGCTCTCAAACACCCCTTCACCTTCCCCCTACCCCTCTCAACCTTACCCCAGTCCCAAGGAAGAATGGAAGTTCGGCCAGGGGGTTAGGAGGCAAAGTGGATTAGAAAAGTAAAACAAAGGGTGAGGTCAGAAAGTAAGATGCAGCTCAGCCAGCAGCCCAAGTGAGAGTGGTTATCTGTGGTTTTATTTCTTGTTCCTATACATCTCAGCAAGCCTATGAGCGAAGTAGACATCACCATTGTTTTCTTTTCACAGACTGTAATCTAGTTCTTCTCACCAAAACATTCTAACTAGCTTCAAAAACCCCCAAACAAATGAAAAGCCAAACAACCAAAAAAAAAAAAAAAAAGGTGGTGCTTACTGAGTTTTAACTCCTGGAAATAAAAGACATAGTTTTACAAATTAATGGAAATTAAATGAGTATGGAAGATTAGAATCAGAACTGGTTCAATTAATTCATCAGATGGGAAGATTTATTCATCCTTCTCATCGGTAAGAAAATAACTCTTATTTTAAGTCAATAAATAAGACTTTTAATACAAGACATTGAGAAATAAACTTTTTAGAGTGAGATAGAATTCACAGCATGCAAAGTAAACCACATCTACTTAAAGTCAGATATGAATGGCAATATGTCTTATAGAGAACAGCATTGTATAAAATATCTAACATTTCTGGTTACTCTGCTTTTAAGAAAAAAATAAAATCAGTACATATAAATATAAGGACATGGACTTGATGGAGCAGGTCTTCAGGAGGGCCACAGAAATGATCAGGGGGTTGGAACACCTGAGGAATATATGGCTATTCTATCTAGAGAAGAGAAGACTAGGGAGATCTAATAGCAGCCTTTCAGTATATGAAGGGGGCCTACAAGAAGGCTGCAGAGGGACTGTTTCCAAAGGCCTGCAGTGATAGGATGAGACAGTGGTTTGAAATTAGAGAAAAGGACATTTAGATTGGATATTAGGAACAAGTTCTTTACCATAAGGGTGGTGGAATGCTGCAACAGGTTGCCCAGGGAGTAGTTGAGGCCCTATCCCTGGAAGTATTCATGGTCAGGCTCCACAAGGATCTGAGCAAAGTTGTCTAGTGGAGGATGTCCCTGCTGACTGCAAGAGGGTTGAACTTGATGATCTTTGCAGGTCTCATTCAACCCAAACCATTCTGTGATTCTATGACTCTGTATGCTTCTGTTCATGTTTCATGCTGTGATTGCTTTTCATTTCTAATATGGAAGAAACGACAAAATATCAGGGACCAAATTGTGAAATGCCTCTTCCCTGATCAATCTGTTGAAGAGATTCCTGTGATAGAGAAATATTACTCAGGTACAAAATGAGCTGACTTATAACTCCATTCTGTCAACCATGGAGAAAAGCGAGGCTGCTTCTGCTCTGATGGAGAAAATATCAGAATGATTGATAAATGAGATTTGAAAGAATCTGCAAAAAACAAAGGGGTTGTGCAATGGTCTGTGTCTTCTTAATAGTACAATGCTTGCATTTAGAAAGTTTGGGAAACCTCACAGAAACTTCTTTTAAGAATGTGAAGTGTGGGTACGAAAAAAATCCATTTTTGTTGTGCTTTCTTAGGATATCAGCCAGCGGTGTGGAATCACTTAATGGGAAAGAATTGAAATAGGAAGTAGTGAGCTTTGACCAAGTGTTCTCCATTAAGTGCTTTTTGAACCTGTAACTGAGGTTGTTTATTCTGGAGAAGAGGAAGCCAAGGGGAGACCCTTTACACCTTCCACAGCTACCTCAAAGGAGTGAGGTGCTGGTCAGTCTCTTCTCACATGCAAGAAATGGCAAAACAAGAGGAAATGGCCTCAAGTTATGCCAAGGTATGTTCAGATTGGTTATTGGGAAAAATTTCTTCATAGAAAGGGTTCTTAAGCATTGCAACAGGCTGCCCAAGGGATGGTGGAGTCAACATCCCTGGAAGCATTTAAAAGACATGTGGTTGTGGAGCTGAGGGGTGTGGTTTAGTGGTAGGAGTTTAGCAGGAGTGGTAGGATTGTGAGCTCTAGGAAGAGGTTAGATTTCAAGATCTCAAAGGTCTCTTCCAACCTCAACAGTTCTATGATTCTAAGAAAATAAAATAACCCATCACTCAGTTCCCACAAAACCAAACTCATTCCTGGAGGTACTGTGGAAGAGAATGTGTCAAACAATATATCATACCCTTCTAATTGAGTCTGACTGCTTTTCTGTATGGTAGATTTCTAAACCCCTAAATGAGCAACATCCATTCATCAGAGATAAAAACTGTAGTTTCCCTGAGAGCTGAACGTCAATTGAAAGTGACTGTCCATTCCCTGCATTCCTTTATTCCATTTGGCTTTTCACATGACAGAGCAGAAGAAATTTAAGTTCTTTATCTACCTTATCTTAGTAGATGTAAATATTCACACATGCACGAGTTGGCTTGGTTGAAACATACGTGAGCATCTAGAACACTTGAATCAGCTGTGCACAGAGCACACACACATTTCCTAGATAAAATGGAAATTACTGTTTCATATCTTATCCCCTGGGGCCTTGATTTCTCATCACTCCAGGTCAGTGCATCTACAAGCTGATCCCAAGTGGTTCTCACACTATGAAGAGCTCAACCATGCTCAAGCAGTATGGCATGTTTCAAAAATGTTACCAGACAAAGTTGAAATCTGTATTGGCAGGAAGCGTAGCTCTCCTCTAGATGTTGTGCTCATGGCACAGGATGAAAACACAAGTTTTTCATATTCTACAAGCATTTAAGTTGGAAAAGACTTTAAAGATCATTGAGTCCAACTGTAAAACTGACATTGCCAAGTCCACCAACAAACCATGTTTTTAAGTTCCACATCTACACTTCTTTTAAATACCCCGCAGGGGTGTTGACACTATTTCTTTCCTGTTTAACTCATTGCAATGTCTGAGAGTGAAGGAATTTTTACTAATATCCAATCTAAATCTCCCCTGGTGCAATTTTAAGCCATTTTCTCTTGTCCTATCACTTGTTATTTGGGAAGAGACTAACACCCACCTCTCTACAACCTTCTTTCAGGTACTTGTAGAGATTGAGGACATCTCTCCTTGGCCTCTTTTTCAGTTTCTTAAGCCATTCCTCTTAGGGTTTGTTCTCCAGATGTCCTTCTTTGGATGAACTCCATCATCTTAATGTCTTTCTTGGAGTGAGGGGCTGTCTTGGTAGGGCATAAATCCTGTCAGGCCAGCTTAACCCTTGCTCTCCTTCTTCTGTTGTGGATCCGGGAGTGAAGTCAAAAGAGCAAACAATAAGAGTTTGGCCCCAGCAAAACCTTTAGGGCTAGGAGGCTTAGCACTACCTATCAGGTGTTTCGTGCCACCCTCAACATGCCTGCGTGGTCACAGGAGGCACGAAGTTTTGAATTCATTGGCCATAACAATGGTGCTATTGCCTATTGGCCAGTTTGATTTTCAAAATGAAGTATTTAAAGGGGGATGATTTTAAAAACCAGGCCTTTGCATTCAGCCTTTGTGTTCAGCCTTTCTGCCTCCTATCATTTGTGGCTCATTAAAGGCAGTCATATGTTGCAGCTAACACTAGCGGCTTAGCAGCAACTGCTTCCCCTCTGCCTGGAATATTTTGTATTTTACCCTGGGATCATTATCATGAGTTTGAAAGCATCTTTGATACAGGTGACTTACTCAGGGTCATCATGAGTACATATGCTGGAGTGAATGCAAAGACTCCACATGCATAGTTAGAATTTTTCCTGTTTTCATGTTACTGTTTTCCAAGTTCAGGTTGTTTAAACTGTTTAATTCTCTGCAATTACTTCCTTTTGACCAAAAATCCAAAGAATCCAGGGAATTTTCCCAATTTTTGAATATTGATTAAAAATTAATGTTCATACAGAAATTATTAATCATCATAATTCATAACCAACTATTAGTTTCCAATATTGGGGCCCAAAACTGAACACAATATTCAAAGTGTACCTCACCTGTGCTGAATAGAGGGGAACAAGGGAAAGTGGCTTGGGCAGCACTTTTGCTAGATCACTTAGTACAGGGGTCCTCAAACTTTTTAAACAGGAGGCCAGTTCACTGTTCCTCAGACACTGTCAGGGGCTGGACTATAGTTTGTTGGGGGGCAGACTACAGTTTGTTTCCAGCCCAGTAGTGTTGGGTGCCAAACTATAGTTTGGTTCCAGCCCAGTCCCGGCAGGTGCTGGGGGCTGCAGAGGCTGGTGAGCAGATTAAGTGGCAGGAAGTGGCTGCTTGGTTTCCCCCCAACCCCTGTCAGGGAGGGGTTGGGGGAGTTCTGTAAATACTGGTGGGCTGGATTAAGGACCCTAGGGGGCTGTATCCAGCCCGTGGGCTGTAGTTTGAGGACCCCTGACTTAGTACCTGTATCCATCAGCTCTCCTAGGCCAGGTTTGTCATGAAAGCATTGCTGTGGAGACAGGGAATTAATGCGGCCGAGTCAGGAATATATATAAAAATAGAATTATTTTGTTTTCCCAAAAACCTACCCCCAAAACTATATACAGAAATTAATTCACTTTTAATTAGCAGGTTCAGTTAGATTGAGAAGATCTTACAAGGATACCATAGATGAATTTGACTGTTTTAGAAGTCAGAAGTTGGAAAAAGCTAAGCTACTAAACATAGCATCCTCCACTATTAATCAGGATGAGCCTAAAGTCTACTCACAAGTGAGTCAGGCTGGCTGAGAGAAAGGGTGGCCCAGATGCTTGTCTCCTCGCTGTCTTTCAAAAGCCATCTGAGGCTCGGTAAGGACTATCAACCCTGCATAAAGGGAGGGAAGCCCTTTATGGTGGGAAGCCATCCAAAGCAGGGACGGTCCTGTCCCTCAGGAGCTTGTCCTTCAGAGCGCCAGGGGACTCTTTCTGCAGGATCTATCCAGGAGGGGGAGAACTCTAAGGTGGGCACCCCAAGGTGGGAACTCCCCCAATATTTATACTCTTCCTAGACAAAGAGCTGAATTACCACTTTCCAGGCACGAAGACCACAGCCAATTCCCAGCCCGATTCCAGTGTGGGCATCTGGATGGGGCACCCCTCATGCCAGAAGGACCCTTTGCTCCCCCCCTTCATGCTTGCAGGGCAGGGAGGGTAACAGGTTTTTCGCGCCTTTTCCTCTCCCATTCAAACCACAGAGGGAGAGGGATTTTGGGGTATACAGGACTGCAGGACAAACATTTACTTGAAGACTTTGAGAAAAAGACACCAAACACACTCATGAGGTGGAAGGCTTTTAAGTGAGTAGCAATAAACTAGTAAGCAAGAATAACCAGAGTGCCAAGTCAAAACCGAGAAAAATCATAAGAAAGGTAAGAATTTATTTAATACAAATAAGCATAGTAAATCAAATATGTATACTACTTTTGTATGCTATTTCACTTCTTTTTACAGAACATTTCAAAGTAGGCCAATCTGACATATTTGAAAGAGTACATGTGCATTGCTAAGGATAGTGTTTTATGCTCTATACTTCTATGCGCTATGGGAAGTGTGGCTTCTGCTAGGTTTGGAAGATGATGATTGATGGGAATTTCTCCCTCTCAACTGTGAAATAATTAATTCTTTTCACAAAGTTTCATGAGGTTCAGAAAACTAGGATGGGAAGTAAGGATTAATTATAAATATTAAGTTTTGTTAGCTTGGTTTCACAACCACAAAATGAATGTTTCTATAGCAAGCACTAAACTAAGAGGGGGAAGAAGCTCAGATCTTAAAAGCATTGAAAATTCCTTTTATTGCTGTTCTGTCATTAAAAAAAAAACAAAACAAACATTAATGTAACGGACTTGATGAAGGTAGAAACACTCCAGAGCTTCCTCAGATTTGAAGCTGAAAACACGGAGACAGTCACCATTGTTAATGTGTGGATACTCCATTGTTTCCATTTCCTCATACAGTTAAGCCAAAGTTGAGCACAAGCAGTTAAAGTAACCATAAACTGGTGGTAGCTTGAACTTTAAGACATTAAAAATTAGGACATACGGGTTTTAGAATAGATACTTTAGAACTAGATACTTCATTATTAATCCTCTTCTTTAATATTTTAGTAAAGATTTTAAGCTGACTCTTAGATTTAAGATTTCGTACAGATACTGGATTGCAGGCACAGTGGACAGCAAAACTATTATTGGATGTTATCCATTAAGAAGAATTCAAATGGCAACTGCTAAAAATCTGTAACACCAGGGTAGTTTTGGTTTTTCCTCTGTGTCGTAAAAGACCCTCAAAGTTACCATAAAGCCTCATTCACTTTCAGTGTGATAGGTTACACATGTGTTGGTTTATTTTACAAGCAAAATCTGCATGTGAGCTGTAAAGTGACTGAATGCTTGGATTACAACATGGAAAAATAAACAACTGCAATTAAGGGATGAAGCATTCCAATATTGCCCTTATTATATCACATGACTTTATTTTACTAAAAGCACTTCAGACAAATATCCTGCCCAATTAAGAACTTCAATCTCTTCTGAGATGACTGATGAAATGTGGATACTCAAGTCCGAAAAAACAACATTAAGATGTTGACTATAGAAAGTGTTTTCTGGGAAATCTTTCTTGAGTCTTTAGCAAGTCTTAAATAGAAGTTTAACTATTGAAATCACCTGTCTAGTTCAATTATTTATTATTTCATTTTCAAAAGGAAATGAAAAGGCTTTCGTAGTTCTCTGAGTCTGAATATGTATTGTATGCATGCAGCACTAGCCTGGGAGCTGTTACAGACTAAAATAGGTCCACTTGTAAAGCTTTTGTAAGTTTTGAAAGCACTTATGAAATCAGAGACTGTAGAGATAACATTCCTTCTAAGTTTGTACTTCATGGTACACTAATTGGGAAGCCCATGCAGATCTTGTTAGAGATGCTATTTTCTACACTAAAAATGTTAATTGATTATACTATGAAACACTATTGTACAGTGGGATTGCAAAGAAGTCTACAAAAGTTGCTTCCAAATGTTTGGTTTGTAAATCTAACGCTGAATGCAGACATCAGATAACTATTTAAGTGGTGGCACTCTGGAATAAGTTTCCCAGGAAAGCTGTGGGTGCCTTCTCCTTGGGGGTGTTCAAGGCCAGGTTGGATAAGGCCTTGAGCAGCCAAATCTAGTTGAGATGTGTCCCTGCTCATGGCAGGGCAGTTGGAGTAGGCCTCTTGCTACATAAGCCATTCTATGATTCTGTGACTATCAAAGTCTGCAGCAGTGGAACAACTGAAATATATCAAGCAATGTATTCAAGCACATATTTTCATCACTTAACACTTAGCCCTGTTTTCTTAGAGGTTTCATTTTTTGTAACTCCTTTGTGAATTTTAAGTTTTGGAATGTTACATTTTCATAAATGTAAAAGATTATTCTACTTTGTATATGATATGTTTCAAAAAATTATATTGCACAATTAATTTTTTTTTCACAGAACCCTACTAGGCTCTGTAATTTTTTTTTTTCTGAGTGATTGTTTGTTGTTTTACCTCGAAAAGACCTTTATTTTATGTATTTTATTATTAACCAAAGAATGGAACAACAAACTTTAATGAAAAAATAAATTTTGTATGTTGCACTAAATGCACTATTTGAGCAAAGCAACCCACTGAAATGTAGGAATGCATAAAAATTAAGGACAACAAATGAGAAATCAAGCTGTATATGGCAAGGTAAAAGGATCTCTTTCCCTAAAAAGCACAGTATCTCCAGACCAACTGAGAACTTTTACTACCTCCACACCCAAAATACCTGTCCAAAGGCTTGACTTCACTTTTGAGGGAACAGTGTCACCTACTGAACTAGTATCTTCCACTTCTGCAGCACTTAAGAGTTCCTTTAAATACAGATTGAATGCAAACTTGTGAACTTAAACATTTTCCACTGCTTGATCTTTTAACATTACTCTAATGTTCCAAATCAGCATTATTTTTTTCTCCTACCAGCTCACAAATGAAAGGCTAAACTGCTTGGACATAGCCCTAGTCTACTCATGAGTCTGCGTACAGACATGAGGCTTAGAGCAGAGCATGCATCTCTGCTATGAGGATAGGCTGAGGGAGCATGGGTTATTCAACCTAGAAAAGAGTTGTAATTTGCTTCTACACTTTCAGCAGTTTTTGATGGATGAGGAAGGCCAGTGAGGAAAAACTCCTTCATAAGGTCTCCTTTTATCAGTAAAGAATGAAAATCAGGACTCAAAACAAAGTGGAGTGCTCAAAACTTCTTCTTTATGCATTTCTTCCTGTCATTTTGCATCTTTTCTCCAGTTTCCTTGTTTATTGTATAGACAGAACACCACTGAGATACTTCTCTTTATTATCAAGGTTATTTTCTTCCTGAACTCAATACTACTTACAAGATACATGAGGAAAAGGTTATGAAATGTTTTAAGAATGGAATGGAATATAAAACTGCTTTTCTTCATCTGTAAGTTAAAACTCAATATCACTGTTTAACTGAGTGACGATTAAAACTTTTCTATCAGAATTTTTAATAGGACAATTTAGAAAGTCTTGTCTGAGGGAAGAAAAACAGTAAAACTGGCATGCTGACAATGCTAGTATGAGCACTATCCAGCATCCTCACTTGACATTGGAGACTGGAGTCTATTATATGCCAAAATTAAGCATATTTTCATATTTTATTATAGGCTTTAACAAAAAAATGTCAAGAAGTGTTTGAGAAGTATGAATTTTTGTAGCCACATTTCTTAAAAAATCATCATCATAAGATATTAATTTCTATTAGAAATGGATGACACTAATGCCATTTTATTGATACCAGTGGCCTGGCAAGAGAACAATATCCTGTAGGGTCCTTACAATTCATTCCCACAAGTGTATTCTTGTGAAGTTGTCATTTGGGATAATTTAGAAAGGCTACAGCTTATAAAATTTATCATACTTGTTAAATCCTTGTTATACTATAATGATAGAATTTACAGTTTGTATCTAAGAGAAAACCTATGAAACATCTACAAAGCTTCTGATTTTTTATCATAATATATTTAGGCTGTTTTAAGTCAGGTTTTTCCACAGCTCTAGTTGTGACCAACAGTATGGGTATTCTATTCAAAGGAGGAATTTTGTTCTCATTTGTTCAGCAGAAAATGAAAAATAGCAACTTAAATCTAGAATTTCTAAAGTTATGTTGATGGTATTTTCATACAAGTCTTGTATTACTGCTGTGAATTTATAAGTAGAAATCTGGGTTCAAATGGATACATTTTCATGTCTTACTGAATTTCAGTTTATTCAGACAATAATTACAATTATTGTCTACTATCCTCTGTTTCTAACCTTTTTTTTTTTGCAAATTTTTCACCTCCCCCATATGAAGACCAAAGGAGCATTAAAACAGTGGTAGGAAATTGACTGGAAATGCATAGAAAAACAACAAAACTCAAGAAATTCAGAACAGAAGGAGATCTGGAAAGCTGCCACTATGTGATCCATTTATCCATCTATACACTACACATCTCCAGCTCTGCCTAATATAATGGATCATGGTACAATTAAATTGGGATCAGAAGTCCTAACTGTGGCAATTTCTGCTCACTAGGAATTAGTCCAACATGAACATTTTTCAAGGTATTAAATGAGTTATGTCTTCAATGTGGTAGCAAAGAGGAAATTTAATAGGACAAAAATTTCTTTGTCTGCCATGCACTCACAGGCAGTCTTGCTTCATGCCAGATAAATGCTCCTTTTCTGACATATGGCATGATCCAGTTCCTACTGCAGCCTGTTTTCACAGGATCACAGGATATTAGGGGTTGGAAGGGACCCAAGGAGATCATCGAGTCCAACTCCCCTGCCAGAGCAGGACCACACAATCCAGCACAGATCACAGAGGAACACATCCAGACAGGCCTTGAAAGTCTCCAGGGAAGGAGACTCCACAACCTCTCTTGGAAGCCTGTTCCAGTGCTTTGTGACCCTCGCAGTAAAGAAGTTCCCACTTGTTTTGAGGTGGAACCTCTTGTGCTGCAGCTTATACCCATTGCTCCTTGTCCTATCACAGGGAACAAGTGAGCAGGGCTTGTCCCCCACCTCCTGACCAGCCTTCATATGTTTATAAACATTTATTAAATCCTCTCTCAGTCTTCTCCAGACTAAAAAGTTCCAGGTCCCTCAGCCTCTCCTTATAAGGCATGCCCTCCAGTCTCCTAATCGTCCTCGTAGCCTTCAGCTGGACCCTCCCTTTATTGGACACATTCATAAAATGGGGTCTGAACAAACAGTGAAGAGTATGGTCAGCTCTTTTGAACAGTTTCCATTGTAGTCTGGCACTTCTGAGCTTACACCTCTCCCCTCTGTCTTCTCTCTGAGAATCCAACGGAAAGTTGACCACCTGTCTATAAAAGAGAAAGCTTTGATATATATGAACCACTCGGCTCTTACTCAGCTTGAAGCATTCTGCACATCCATATGAAATGCTCTTGGAAAACCTACCATGACAGTTTTGCTAATGGAGTTCATTGTCATTTCAAACTCTGAAACAGAATTTATGGACTATGTTTAATGCTTAAAGCAGAGTCAGCTGGTGCAGGTATCTTAGAGAGTCTCTACAGTTTGCTAACACTGAACTCCAAAGTGAGCAAACTTTTGCTTTGCACTTCAGAGAATGAATGATTTCTTCATTTGAAGGGATCTGTTGTCTTCCATAGTACCAATGAAAAGAAAGGAAAAAAAAGACAGAAAGAAACCAATGTAAATTTCATATGCATCAAAGTATGCACATCCAAGTAAGACATCAACAGCAACAACACAATTCAGAAAAAAACCCCCACATTACTTACTTCTAGACTAACTTTCAGAATTTGATCTCTGCTTACATTTCCAAAAGGAGTTTAAAGAACTAGAAGTTGTTTTTTTTCCCTGTATGTAACAGGCATTACCTTCCCCTAACAGTCAGAAAGAATCTGGAGATGAGGGAAGGTTTCCTGTATTCACAACTGACCCGGAGATTTGCATACTCTGGCATAATTTGTGGCTAGGTTTTGCTTTGGACACTTAGGCTTATCTCATCCACCAAAAATTTAATTGTAAAAAAAAAATCTGATTGAAGTTAATGGCATCCTGAAGCTTTTTTTTTATATCTTAAAGGCCCTTCTCTGCCTTCTTTAGTTATTCAATCTGAGAGCTTTCCTCCATTGACTACAGATTTTTCAAACCACACTTTCCTCTCTTTGCTCTCCTCTTTCAGTTTTCTCTCTTTGCTCTCCTCTTTCATCCCTGACCCCTTTCATATTTCTCAACTTTTCTTTCCCATTTCTTTCCAGTTGGAAAAATCATCCCTTTCCTTCACTCAGCTACCACACACCAAACCACCAAAATACTGTGCAATTGGCTATCTCCAGTATATTTTGTCTGTGTGAGTAGTTTTACTATTTTTTTGCTCTCATATGACTTGTGGGTTAGCTTTTGAACACTTAGCAACACAGGCTAGCTAAGAAAAGTGGTTTGGCCAAGTCAGAAAGCTGTTTTGATAGTAGGTCTGCATTACAAATGTTTGTAATGTATACAGTCTTTGATCTGAGCCTTTGGTATGATTTATTCAGTTTGTAGCAAAGTAGTGGCATAATTAGAGAGTACAGTGCATACCTGCAAGGGAGGATGGAAGTGTCTCTGAGTTAGGTAATTTCGTTTTCTCTCACTCTCTGAGAATACTGTTTTTCCCCAGACTATTTAACTTTTCTATTTGTCATGCCATCACATCCATTCTGGGACCTAGAACAGGTCATCTTATGTGCATGAAAGGGGCCTGGGAGTTGTAATAGCCGAGTGGCTGAACATGAGCCAGCAGTGTGCCCAGGTGGCACAGAAAGCCAATGGCATTCTGGCCTAGATCAGCAGTAGTATGACTAGCAGATGAGGCCACACATCAAGTGCTGTGTTCAGTTTTGGGCACCTCAATACAAGTGGAATTTTTAAGTGCAAAGAAGAGCAACTAAGCTAGGGCCTAGAGAACGGATCTGATGAATAATGGCTGAAGGAACTAAAACTGTTTAGTGTGAGGAAGAGGAGGCTGAGGAGATACCTTATTGCCCTATACAACTACCTGAAAGAACAATAGAGGTTGATGCTGGTTTCTTCTCACAGGTCATTAGTGATAGAACGAGAAGGAACAGCCTCAGGCTGCACAAGGTCTTTCCGTACATCGCGCCATCTTCATATCGCCAGACCCTATCTGCAACACAAGGTGAAGTTAAGGCTGGTTATTAGGAAACTTTTTTTTTCACTGAGTGTTCCTTTTCTTTTCTTGGTAGTCCCAAAACATCAGAAATAGTAAATTATTTACACAAGGATCTGAAAATTATCAGTCATTGTAATATATTGAAAGTGAGAGTGAATTAAGTTGAATAGCATCTTTACCTCCCAAGCAGTGATCCAAACAAAACATTCTGGATTTTAAAATCCAAGAAGCTTGTAGAAATGCCCTTCAATTACAAAGATCAATTTTCAGATTTCAGTCTAAGGACAAGCTTTATTAGCTATACCTGCTCCTTTTTGGTTATATAGTTCTTAGAAAAGAGGCTTTGAGACCCATAACATGATGTTTAATCCCTGTGTGGATCTTTCTTTACTAAACTTATGTATTTATTTTTTTTTTTTTCTCAGATCCATTTGGTGGCTTAAACAAATGTATATCTCTCTGAAGTCACCACTGTTCAGGTAAGGAACATCTTTAACTCAATGAGGAATAAGAAATAAAGGTGCATTTTCTCTGTTTTAGAGGTTGTCCTCAAAGCTTGAAAGAGTCTGTGAAAACAGGTTTTGAATGTGAAGGAAGTTAAGCTAAGTTTCTCACTATGGTCAGTTAATGTTTTAGCCTTTCTGGATTTATCTGGCCACTGGACTAGCTAAGGAGCACTAAAAAGAAAACACAATATTCTTGTTTAAGTAATTCATTCAGCCTGAGATCTGAAGACAGTCTCACGATTTGTGTGACAAGAAGATTGCTAGATACAAACGAAACTTAAAATTTAAGCTCTGGTTCAGTCAAATACACAGTACAGCTTCTGGAGAGAACATTCTGAGCTGGTCATAGCTTGAAATCGAATAAGGTAACTCATGATTCATAAAGCATTGTACTGTGGGAAAGTATTCTTAAATTCCTGTGTGCCACCTTCCCATCAAATTGCTTTTACCTTCTAAAAATATTAGGTCAACTAAAATACTCTTTCTTCTTCCAAAAAAAATATTGGAAAAGGAAAATAACTCTATTCTAACATTTCTAAAGTTACTCAAGCCAGGAAATCTTTATCAAAAATGTAAATGATTATCCACTTTATTTGGTTTTATGTAATGAAATAATGTCAGCTCTTCACTCTTCTTCTTTGCGGTTCCTCAACCATACTCAATTACTCCTTTAATCACCAGGAATATGATCTGACGCTGCAGTCTGTCTGCTTTACTCTACTAAAAGTGTTTGTGTATTTCTTGATTGTTGTAAGTGATGAGACCACATACAAAGTGAAAGTCGACTAAGGGCAGACTACAGGAGCGAAAAAAAAAAATCTAACCCTGTTCATTATACTTGTCATGTGGTTTGGGCTGAACTGTGCACAAAGTGACTTTGTCTCACAAACTAAGCCTAACTTAAGCTGGCAAATTCCATAACCCTGAACATGAATAGGCTGGTGGCAGCAATCCAGTTTCAAGTATTTCCATTCAGATCCTTAGGCAAATGGCTTTTGAGCTGGAAATCTTAAACCTTCTCAGTAGATTCCTCACAATTTCTGGTTTCAGCTAGCCTGAAAGTAGCCTTTAAGACTTTAACTTAGAGATGTGTTCATTAATCGGCACAACAACCAGTAATCAGAATGCTTCAGAGAGATCAGCAACAAGCACAATTGAGGTGATAATTCAAACTAAAGTTTTCAAAATGTTGAACTACTATGTTGTAGGTCAGGAATACATATCAAAATAAACCAAAGATGTGCTATCATCTTGCCACTTACCATATGGTGACACCTCATTTTTCTGGCTCCCAAAAGCCTTTCGGCTTTATTTGCCTTTCCAAGGAATGGAGATAAATTGACCATTATAGATTTCTAAGAAATCTAAGAAACCTGCAATCATGGCTCAAGATAATGCTTCAAATAAACTATTTTTATTTCATTTTTATTTCATATTTATTTTGTATTTTATTTCAAAGGTGTGGGGAGGAAATTTATGGGTACTTTTTAAAAGTCTGAGAAAGACTTATGGAAAAGGAAGATGTTTTGGTGTCTTTTCCTTTGAGTGTTTAATTGGGGTTTTTAACTTCTTTGGAAATAGAGGTAAGCCCTGTAATTGTTTTGAAGAATTATTACTGTGTATATATATATCTATATCTATTTGGTCTGAGTCCCTACTAACACCAGCTGAACACAGTGAAAGAAACTTCATATTCTGTCATCTTTAATAGCTTTAGTCATACTGATTTTAATTTCATTAACTACTACTCTGCTGCTTGACCTTCTGACATTTTACTTCAAACTGTCAAGAAGAGGTCATCACTGTATACACCTTATTTTATTAGATCTTGAATTATTTTCTGGGGAGTTCTCTTACCTTAGATCAGAAAGACTCACTTCAATAAATGGACTGTTGAAATCAAGGAAGAAACTTCCAGCCAGTTAATAGGTTGGTGTGCGTGGAGTTCTCTAAATCATCCTGTTAAAGGGAAGGCTCTGAAAACTGAAGAGATAGTAACAGCTAAATTTTAAACAGATACACAGACACAAATGAATGATAGTTCTTCTGAGGCTAAAGAGAGACTAAAGTAAGTTTATTTCCCCTCCTAAGCATTATTTTTGACCCAAAGGATGTTTTCACTACTCACATGCTGCCCAACTGTTTAGATATAAAGTTACAGAACACTTGGTACCTGAATTTTCTGAAATGTTTGTCTTAAGATGATGGCTTAGAGCTTACCCACACTAGGCCAAGTTTTACTCTGAATTGGACTCTGTAACCAAGAGGGAGAAGAATTTGGTCTATGATATTAATCGGGTTGTTCACAATGTAACTTGGTTTCTTTTTTCAGATTCCTACTTTGATTGTAGCTACCAAGCATGTGTACTTGAAAGAGCAGGAAGGAAAATGTTTTTCGTGATGCAGTGTACTATAATGAAAAAATCACTGGCAAGATGCTGAAAGAAATATGTAGGAGATAACTGGGGTGGAGAGAGTGACAGGCACAGGGGCAGGAAAAGAATTTCTTTTCCCTTCCACTAGTTTCAAATCTTAGTCTCAGGCCAAACATATAAAGCTTCTGAGAATATAGCATAGTCCTCAGTTCTCTCTTAGCTTGTCTTTTATAATAATCAAAGCCTGCTTCATAAATTAAGGACATTTATAATTGTATCAATGACTCTGTATAAAACTGTGTCTGTCTACAAAGCCTTTCTTTTAACTTGTAAAGTTTTCCAATCTTCTTTGCAAATTTTGTACTTGGAAGATAAATGATAAAAAACCACAACACAACCTAAACCAAACCAAACAAAAAAAAGCCCAAACCAAGCAAAAACCCCCAAACAAACACAACAATTTTTTTTTTTTTAAAGAGAAAAAGTAATTTGAGGTGATCAAAGAGTGTGAAGATCTTTGTGGATTGTTTATTCACTATATAATCAATGTTAATCCTTTTATTCAAAGCAAATCTTTTATACAGTTCAGAAAGCATTCTGAGAGTGAAAATTAAAACTTTCACTCTCAAACCAATAGTTAGACTTACACAAGTGAGTGAAACTACTCGTTTGAAGAATTGCATAAATTTACCTGTCTTATATTTAGCTTGTGAACAAAAATCTCTTTCTTTCTCTTCCTGAAACACAGTTATACTGAGTTTCACACAGTTCTGGATCAGAACATTCTTATTTTTCTCTTTATCTGAGTAAACTCAGCACATGACAGACAGATCTAAAACTGGAATTAAATCTTCTACTTCACTAAGGTCTTGGCTTCTGACCATTCTCAGTCTTTCCCTAAATGTTTGGTTTTGATTTACTTCTACTCATTACAGTCTTGAATTCTCTATTCAGATTTCTTTCTGCACATATAGCTTATAGAACAGGACAGAAAACCAACTAGTGCCTGGAAAATCTGAGACAGTTTTTCTCTCCTCACAAAACTGTCAGAGACAATAATGTCTCTGAAACATGAGGTCTGGTAAGCAGAAGCTTGTTTCTAAATTGAGGATAGAATTATGGAATCATATGATGGTTTGGATTGGAAGAGATCTCTAAAGGACATCTAGCCCAAATCTCCTACAGTCAGCAGGGACATCCTCTACTAGATCAGGTTACTCAGAGCCTTGTTGAGCCCAGCCTTGAATCTCCAGGGATGGGGCCTCAACTACCTCCCTGGGCAACCTCTTCCAGTGCTCCACCACCCTCGTGTTAAAGAACTTGTTCCTAACATCCAATCTACAACTTCTCTAATTTCAAACCATTGCCCCTCAGCCTGTCACTGCAGGCCTTTGGAAACAGTCCCTATGTAGCCCTCTTGTAGGCTCCCTTCAAGTACTGGAAGGCCACTATTTAGTCTCTACAGAGCCTTCTCTTCTGACTTCTGATGTATTCCCTTCAGGATATCTGGTCTCCTTGAGCTCCTGTCTGCTACTGCAAACCTTGCATACATGCAGCCAACAAGGAATGAAACTCTGTTTGGTGCCAGACTGCACTTTATCTGTTCTAGCACTAACATATGCATTGTGTTTGCAGAGAAAATAAAAACAATCAAATAAAAAAAACCCAGCTGGTCTAGTATGCATAGTATGGACAGGATGGTGTTATTGATTTCAATAGTCCTTATTCTTAGCTGTCAGTCACTTTGAGACCATAAAAATCTCTAAAAATATGTTTGGAATAAAAACATTTGAAGCTCTAGATGGAAGGCTACAGACCTACATGACACAAAATTGGGTGCTAAGAGAGGATATGGTTTCGCAGTTATTTTAGATCCCTAGAAAATTCCTTTGTTGAGAGAAAATCTGGAGAAATGAGGGGGAAAGACATCACAGTAAATTATTTTAGGAACTTGCCTTGGTGATCCTAGGTGACAAGAAAGTTTATCTCAAATAAGATTTTCAAAACTTCATCCAGAAGTCAGTGATCAGTTAAACAGAAACTATTTAAAATTTCATCATTAAGAAAAATACATTTATTTTAAAATGTCACAGAAAATATCATCTGGAGCTTGTAATGATTGAAGAGAAATCTGAGGTCATTCTGCCCCTGTACTCTGCACTGGTTAGACCACACCTTGGGTACTGTGTCCAGTTCTGGGCCCCCCAGTTTAAGAGGGACATTGAGATGCTTGAATGTGTCCAGAGAAGGGCAATGAGGCTGGTGAGAGGCCTCGAGCACAGCCCTACGAGGAGAGGCTGAGGGAGCTGGGATTGTTTAGCCTGGAGAAGAGGAGGCTCAGGGGAGACCTTATTGCTGTCTACAACTACCTGAGGGGTGGTTATAGCCAGGAGGAGGTTGCTCTCTTCTCTCAGGCGGCCAGCACCAGAACGAGAGGGCACAGCCTCAAGCTACGCCAGGGGAAATTTAGGCTTGAGATGAGGAGAAAGTTCTTCACTGAGAGAGTCATTGGACACTGGAATGGGCTGCCCAGGGAGGTGGTGGAGTCGCCGTCCCTGGAGCTGTTCAAGGCAGGATTGGACGTGGCACTTGGTGCCATGGTCTCGCCTTGAGCTCTGTGGTAACAAGTTGGACTTGATGATCTGTGAGGTCTCTTCCAACCTTGGTGATACTGTGAGACTGTGAGATGAGCATAAAACTTGAGTTCAGTACATTCAATAATAGACTAATCAGGCTATACACACACATGTACTTCTATAAAAATATATATATTTAGCCACTTACACCATGAAACACATTTTGAAAGTATGTACAATTCTCTAAAGAATGTAACAGTGAACTTCAAGCTGCATCATGTCAGCATAGAGCTTGAGGTCAATTGGAAGTCTCCAGTAGCAGTTCAGCTAGAGAAATCAGTTCCTTTTTTAATCTCCTGCAGCTTTTAGAAACAGGCAGAAAAACTGGCATACTATCTGCAAGACTGCAGATGCAATCTAGGTGAAGATAAGACTCCATTCTTGAAGCAATTCCTGTAGCTTTTGTCACTTTTAGTAGCCCTTGATAAACTAGCTCTGATTGCCAGAATATTTTATCAGCAGTACTGGCAATTACTTTGAATCTCTCAGATATGGATGTAACAGCTTACCTGAAGCTTTATAAATCTACAGGTTTCCTTAATTGATGGACTAATTTTTACTTGAAAACTCAACTTTATTCATAGGTCTCATAAATTTTACCTTATAGATAAGAACTTGTATTTGTTGTAAAAATGGGTGTCTGTGTGTTCTGCAATTACAGAGGACTTCACAAATACGATGAGAAGTACTCCCTCTGAAAATGTCACGACAGTAGATTTGTAGTAGTTCAGGATTCCTTGAATGTGAGAAGGAAGACAGTGTTTAGGCCATAAACACATCAGTTTGTTCTTGGGAAAAATCAAATTGGTGGCACAGATCTAGGAGGAGAAAGGAAGAAATTCTAGGATCTGCCGTTTCTTTTCAGCTCTTAATTCAGAGCTGTCCTAGCAAAATTATAGGTTGACACTTTATTTAAGTTTGAAACTACTTTTCAGCCTCTGTTTTCAGCACTTACTTCTGGATCTTAACAAGCAGATATGATGAGATGGATAAGAATGCCTGGGTAATTGAATGTCCTGGTGCTTGGAAGTGCACTGGAAGAAGGTTGTCATGTGGGTTTTTCTTTCATATATAGATGTATCCACACACACAAGAACTGTTGCTTTTGCCTAATTCTTGTTAATAAAATGAGCAGGGGAAAGAGGGAAGGTGAAATGTCTCGTGTACTCTCATTCAACAGTCCTTGGTGAGTGATCCTTTTCTCCAAGACAGTCCATGTGCTCCTAATTATTCAAACTTCACAGAGCAGAGCTGCTTTTTTGTGTCTTTTACATTCATATAAACCACACGATATCGTTATCCCAGGTACTTGTGGATCCTCAGTAACTTTCACTTGCAGCTGTTTCCCTTCCTCTGAATACAGGCTTTGTTACCCAGCTGCTTAACAGTCCAATTGAGCACAAAGGATACTTGAATCAGATTTTAGCATACGGCAAGTTTTTTATGCTCAGAGGTACATTTTATATGCCCATCCTTATTTCCTCCGAAGTTTCTCACATTCTTACTTCTTCCTTGAGCTGAATGCATTCTGTTACAGTGACCACAGCAGAATAGATGTGTTTTGGGAGAATCACAGATTCATTCAGGTTGGAAAGGACCCTTGAAATCATCAGGTCCAACCATTTACCCTACTCTACCATGTTTAGCACTATACCATATCACTCAGCACCACGTCTAAACAACTTTTAAATACATCCAGGGACATTGATTCAACCGCTTCCTGTATTTCTCAGCAAATCAAAACAGACATAAAACCAGCCAATGCTTTCCAACCTTGGGTCACCTTCAGTTAGGAATCATATCATGGCTAGATGATTTTGATGCAGTTTCTAATGGTATTAAGAACAGATGTGAATGCCCAGAGATCAGTACTAATTTGTAATGTAGCAGTGGCTGGTAGCCTATACAAAGGATTAGCTGTAGTGTGCACTCTGAAGGGCAGCCATCTCTGCCTGGGGTGTGGTAAAAAGCCCTACAAACTCCTCTGAAGATGGGGTATCTTGCTGATACAAAGATAAATGAGTGACTTGCCTGATTTTCCAGTCCAGTCCAGCACATCAATTACATCTAGTTGAGAAGAAAACCCTTTATCTGACACTGTATCTTTACTTCGGTCTGCATCTCTGCAGGCTAACACTGAGACCAGCTTAATTTGTTTAAACCTACTTTGTTTTTCAGCACTGCAGGAGTTCAGGTACAGCCCCTAATAGGTGCTAGCTACTTCTATTAAACTTCCTCACTTTGGAGTTTATGTCAATTAGGCATCCACAGCAACTGAGGATTAATTTTTACTCTCATCTGGTAGCAAGCCCTCAGTCATTTTTGACACTCCCTCAGTCACAACCACTCTCTCACTCACCCCTGCTCTCCTTTATGCCCCACAGGATGGCATGGGTTTGCTGTGGCCAGGCACAACAGCCTACTGTTGCAGTCACAGGACAGAGCAAGGGACGTGGTTCCCCTTGAAGGCATTTGTACAAAAAGTGCTTTGGACTTTTCAACCTTAATGCAAACAGAATATATAACATATCTGAGAGCAAAAGATTCAGAAGGAGAAATATTTTGTTTGTTTGTTTTTAAGATATATACAGGTTGCAATTCCAGATCAGAACAGCAATACTAAAGCCATGCACAGTACGACCATTCTGACAGTCTGGATTTCATGTCCATGCTAAATAATTATAATTTGTAGTTCCAATTGCTCCTCATTTTCCTTGGTTTTGCTTTGTTTCTCCCACAGTTATGGTGAGAGCTGAGCATTGTCAGTTCTGATTGACCTTAGAGCAGAAGAGCCTCTTAGGTTTTTTGACTTGCAATCAGCCTGGGGAAGATAGTTGACTCTCTTTTCACAACACCAACAGGGCTGGTTGTTACACAGTACACAATACTTGAACAAGGACAACATTTGGCAGTTTTCAGCTGCGTTAGACTTGAACACACAAATCGGTGTCAACAGTGAAATGAATCTACAAAACCAAACGTGGTGATTGTTCCTCCCCAATGTGTGTGCTGCTGCATGTGTGGTGTGAGGAAACTTCTTACAGCTCTACAGGGTAATCTTTGAGATTTAATGTTTGTGCCTTGCTAGATTCACTTGCACGCAATGGCAGAAATATTTTGTGATTACAGCACAGCTTTCACAGTATGGCACACACTGATGGCACACACACTAACTCGCACAGCACTGCAAACTCTCAGAAGACTGGGCAAACTTGTGGCATGTTTGAAGCAATTTGTTTAATTTCTGGAAGCAACTTATTTAACACAAATGACACCTAAAGACTATCTGAGGCAAAAAAGCTGTAACAATTTCCCTTTCTGACTGTTCTTATCCCATTGTTTTCTTTATCTCGCTGTTGTTCTTAGGGCAGGTACACATCTCAAGGTTGGTTTTGTTGCTTCATTTCTTCTGTGATTGTCTATCTCTGTAAGTGTCTTTGCTGCCCTCTGACTGCCTTCAATCTTTCAGACCAGCTTTGTCTCACGGTCAGGGGTGACAGATGATTTATGATGTGATCAATTGTGGTACTTGTGTAGAGCAGTGACTAACCACACTGTGAGTTTGGGCATAAATTTTGCAAGGTACTCTGTTTTAGCAACTCCTAGTTCTCGGCCTGAAAAGAAGCAGATTTGTGTCAAGAGTTAGTGGATGTTTTACAATGTAGACAAGACTCTGCCAACACAGCTAAAAGTAGTTTATTTCTGCTTTAAGGTGTTGTCAGCCCAGCTCCTATTCCAGAGGTGACAGCCTTGGTTAGAGATTAACACCCACTTCCTCCCTTACCTCCTTCGTCAGAGGGGAGCCAACAGATGCAACAGTTTGCACAGCACTTTCTGGGCTCTGCCTTGGAATCTTTTAGATTTTGAGACTTTTTTCTGCTGTCATTAGGGACCTCCTCAAGGGCTGCTAGAAAGTCTTGCTGCTACTGGGAAAAAAAAAAAAAAGCAGGATTTTCTGATTTTCTGCAACTTCCAGCAGCTTCTAGCAAGCTCTACCAGCTGTCCTTCACCAAAGTATGATTGAAGCAGCTGTCCCAGCTGTCTCCAGGTTGGGGTGGGTCAGATGCGCGCCCTCACAGTAGGTGGTGAAGAGAGGCCTGTATATCAGCAGCCTAGAGTGCAGTTCTCAGACACAGAATTTGTGGGTTTGGGTTCTAAACAGCAAAGGTCTGCCCAGAGATGGTAGTGATGCCCCATATGGGCCCATTATCCAGGTAGCCTTAGGCCTTGACCCAGGCTGAACACCCAAACTAGAACGCAGCTGTCCAAGGCCGAGGCCGCAGAGGCCTAGAGCTTGGGGTAGATGGGCTCTTCACCTGCCGGAGGTGTGCAGCGCTAGAGGACAACTGGCTGCACAGCAGCGGAGATAGCACGACAGGGACTCGTGATCTTCGTTGACACTGGGCAGCTTCAGCAGCCCGAAGCCTAAGATGTGGTGAAGGAGGGGCAGCCAGTGCCTGTCAGTAAAGCATCTGAACTGTCTGAGCCTGATCCATGCAAAAACACCAGGAGGAAATAGTGAGTGATAGTGGTGAGAGATGCAGAGGAAAGAGGCCCTGTTTGCTATCCTGACTTGTTCTTTAGAGTTATTTGCTGGTGCTTGGACCTGGGAATCTCTGGAAAGACTCCCCCAGGGTGTTCTCAGACCTTGGATTTGTTTGCTTTTCCTGGCCATTCATGTGGATGCTCCTGGCCTGTTCAAGAACCTGGAAGAATCCTATCAAAAGCATGTTGGAAAGAAGAGAGGTCCCAGGTGAGTGGTTTGGGTTTGTTTAGCGGCTTTGTGGGCTGTTTTTGTATTGTTGTTTTGAGTTTTTCCTGCCAACTTTATCTTCTGGAAGTGCAAGGAAAAGAATCCAGGGAAATAAAGGCTGATCAGCCTCACTTCACCCTTGGGAGGTGATGAAACAAATCCTTGAAACATTAAGGACAAGAAAGTGACTGAGCACAGTCATCAAGAATTTAGAAGTCTGCATGCTCAATGAACACTGCTCACTTCTGTAATAAGATAATTTACTCAATACTATCTTCAGTGAGGCTTCTGATTGCCTCCCATAATATTCTCATGTACAAGCTGATAAAGCATGGGTGAGACAAGAGGGTTTTAAAACTGGCTGAACTCTGGGTTTCAAGGAGCTGTGCTTGGTGACATGAAATTCATTTGGATTCCAGACAGTAGCTATATATCCCAAGAGAAGGCTTCAAGAAGACTGTATTGTGGCCTTCCAGTAGCTGAAGGGGACCTACAAGAAAGCTAGAGATAGGACTAGGGGGAATGGATCCAAGCTAGAGGAAGGTAGATTTAGATTAAACGTTAGGAGGAGGTTCTTCATAAGGGTGGTAAGACACTTGAACAGGTGGCCCAGGAAGGTGGTGGAAGCTCCATCCCTTGATGTGTTTAAGACCAGGCTAGATGTTGCTCTAGGCAACCTGATCTAGTGGAGAGTGTCTCTGCCCCCGGCAGAGGGATTGAAACTAGATGATCCTTGGGGTCCCTTCCAACTCTGACAATTCTGTGATTGATACTAGGCTCAATACTGTTTACTTTGGATACTGACCTGTATGACCACCAAGGTTGCAGATCATGTAGATCAGGAAGGAAAATCTGGTGCACTCAATGTCTGTGTTTTTATTCAGAGTCATCAATAAACCACAGAAATGGGCCAATAGGTACCTTTTGAAGATCAGTCAAGTTAAATGTAAAGTCCACCAGGAAGTAATAACTCCAGTCATCAGTACCAGCTGAAAAGAGGCTTCACAGAAAGTGACCTGGGGTCTCGGTGAAAAACAAGCCCCATGGTATTCCAAGTGTGGTCTCAGCAGGGCAGAGTAGAGGGGCAGAAGAACCTCCCTAGGCCTGCTGGACACACTTAATGCACCCCAAGATGCTGTGGGCCCTCTTGGCCACAGGGACACATTGCTGTCCCATGGAGAACTTGCTGTCTGTTAAAACTCCAAGGTCTTTCTCCATGGAATTGCTCTCCAGCAGGATGACCCCCAGTCTGTACTGGTGCCTGGTGTCATTCCTTCCCAGATGCACTTGTCCTTGTTGAATCTCATGAGGTTTGCCTTTGCTCAGCTCTCCTGATAAAGCATTACTCTAGTGTTTGAGTCTTTCAAGATCATGTAGGGAAGCACACTGTTCTACGTGAAAAGTTAGATTTCACAGCTGTTACTGGTCACTCAAACTCTGCAGCATGTTATTGATGTACCAAAATGTGTTTAATGTGCTAAACTCTGCAGGAGCAGACGGGAAACACAGTTAGAGTGCAAAGCTGGGAATATTCCCAGGATGTTTTGAATACATAATCTTTCTTCTTCTCTTTTTCTTTTTTTCTAACTTTGCTTAAAGCATTTGACTTTTATGCTTAACTGCACTTGAGGTTGGTTTGTTTGTTTTGTTTTTTTTTTTTTCACTGAGGCCCAAGGGAATTTTGTAAGACAGGTTTATTGACTGTCTAGAGTACTTTATATTTCAGTTTCTCTTGTCACCTACACAAGTAATCACACGTGTGTTCATCTTAGTTCCAAGGCCTTTAGCCAGACCGATGTCTGGATTTTTATTTCAGAATGTCTGGGCTCTGGCTGAGAGGATTCAGAGCTCCGCTGAGCATTCTCTTTTTCCATAAACATGTTTCAGACATCTGCCAAGAGCCAGAGCTGTTCTCCACTCAGTCATGCTGCACATTTGTTACTCTCCTAAAGCATAAAAGGATGCTCTACTAGTATTCCTTATCTATATGTCAAACTAGCTTTCTTCATGCCATACCACTGACCTGTAGTGCTGAAGACTTACTGTGCCAGTACCTAGACAGTGGTATCATAAGAGATTATTCATTAAGTCTCTTGGTTTTAGTTGCCGGTTTCTATATAAGATGCTTCTTCCATACGGGGCTAGGTATACCTTCAGACACACGGCTCACTTGAGTACATTCCTGTGGACTGGAAGCTCAAACAACTGCTGAAACTTTTTATATGGGCTTTTACTGAGTTTTAGGTTTGTTGTAGCTTTGAAGTTACCTTCCTCTTTTGCTTTCTCATTAAGTTTTGTATTGATGCTCTACTCAGTAAACATTGACAAATGGATTATATAAAATACTGTTCAGCTGGAAATATCTGCTTTTTATCCTGTTCTTGCTTTGTTATTTTCGGAAATAAGAAGCACTGTGCGCTATGCCAGTGTGTTAGCAGATATACTGAATTAATTAGGTGAACTACTTCTACACAGTGTTAGGATGAAAAACACCAGTCTAAGCTTTCAGCTCTTTCCCTCACCCCTAAATAGAAAACAACAGTGCTTTGTCAGCTCTGAAAGCTGAGAGTTAGACTGTTTCTGAAAGGGAACTGGTGGAAATGGCCAGCCGACAGCTTGCCTAGCAGAAAAGAGCCAATTCAAATAACTCCAGACCGTATTGCAGGGCACAGTCAGTGATGCTTGCTAATCTGGCAGTCCAAAGTTGCTGCAAGAGGTTCATTTTTTTTTCCAGGCCACCAGCTCAAAGATTCTCAGAGCCACTCCAGCCTGAATAAAAAAAAATGAACAGAGTANTCCATCTGGGGTCTCCAGGACCCGAGTCAGTGTCGCTGTAAATATACTTGGGACTTCAGAATTTTAACAGTAAAGGGTTATAATTCATAATGCCAGTGGATTCCTATGGCTTTGCTCTGTGTGGCTTGTTCAAGCTTTTTAGAATAAATCTTAAGTGTTTAGAGTATTTTTGACTAAGGAGGTGTTTACTTCTGAAGCATATACTACCACATCAACTTTCCTTAATTTTANAAGTATGTTGTTCCAAAACTAACAGCCAATCTGAGCCATCCTTCCCTGCTGTAATTGGTGCAGCACAAATACAGATTTATTTGGACCATCCATATCTGTGCTTTCTTGAACTTCATTTTTAAAAGTAAGTTTGGACCAATACAGAGAGAATAATGACAAATACTCACATCCAAGAGGGAGGGTGGATTATATTGCTATTTTTATAACTGTCATAATTCATGTTTATTTGAAACCAGCCCTGGCCAAGGTTTCTTGCAGTAAATTACCTTTTTGTGTACTCTCTGGGCTAAGTAGTTAGAGAGGTGACTAACTTCAGAGAACTTTGTCCCAAAAGTGTATGGATGAAAAGGCAAAAAGATGTTAGAGTATGTATGCTCTGCTCTGGTAAGACCTTCCCTGGAGTACTGGGTGCATTTCAGGAGCCCCCAGCATAGAAGGACAGAGGAGGGGCATGAAAATGAGGACAGGCTGAGGGAGCCGGGATTGTTCATCCTGGAGAAGAGAAGGCTTGTGAGAGACCTAGTAGAGGACTTCCAGTACCTGAAGAAAGCCTACAAGAAGGCTGCAGAGGGAGTGTTTCCAAAGATCAGAAGTGATAAGATGAGGGACAATGGTTTGAAATGAAAGGTTTAGATTGGATGTAGGAACAAGTTCTC
>WAAF01008343.1:195469-221758 GCA_013400475.1 Tricholaema leucomelas
TTGATTTCTCCCCTTCGCCACGAACGAGCGATAAGGGCAGAATTCCCCTCTGTGACATATATATATATATATATATATATAAAATGGAAGAAAAGCCTAGCAAACCAGGTCATTAAACAAACTATTTGAACAAAACATCTATATTGACTCAGGCTTTTCTTTCCAATTTCTTTTTAACTTTTCCATAAGTCCTCTCATGTAATAAAATAAAAATAGTAACAATAATTTTAAAAACAGTTTACACTGGTGAGAGACTGCCTAATAAGTAGGTTTACTGCTGTGGGACAGTAGACTTTTTTCTACCTTTAGCTTCATGGAACAAACTAACCATATTTTTTTTTTCTGGGGTAAACTGAATACTTTTTGAATGTACCACAGCTTTTATTACTTAATTTTGCTGAGCACAAGGGCTGTAGAGGAATTTCAGCAGGCTCAAATTATACCTTGTACATGTTGTTCTTAGGAAAATTATTTGATAATAATATAATAAAGAGTTAATATATACATTCTTGGCCATTCTGAAGGTTAATACATGGCTAAGTTTCCTGAAATCCTAAAGAGGAGGAAGCTCCTGTTGTTCACCTAAAAACATTGCATAAAGCACTGACAATTGCAAGGTGAAATTCTATGATTCATGCTATGCAGGCATTCAGACTAGATGAGTGCACTCCTTTGTTTCTTACTTTAAATTACACACATTTGAGACAAATAAGGCTTTTCACAAGCACAGATACAACTATGTGTCACAGGTTGGAGACGGAGTGGCTGGAGAGCAGCTAGGCAGAAAGGGACCTGAGGCTCCTAGTGGATAGTAGGCTGAACATGAACCAGCAGTGTGCCCAGGTGGCCAAGAGAGCCAATGGCATCCTCACCTGGATCAGGAACAGCGTGTCCAGTAGCACAAGGGAGGTTATTCTTCTCCTATATTCAGCACTGCTCAGGCCACATCTGGATTACTATGTCCAGTTCTGGGCTTCTCAATTAAAGAGAGATGTTGAGGTACTGGAATGTGTCCAGTTTAGGGTGATGAAGCTGGTGAGAGGCCTGGAGCACAAGCCCTATAAGGAGAGGCTGAGGGAGCTGGAGAAGAGGAGGCTCAGGGCTGACCTCATTGCTGTTTGCAACTACCTGAAGGGAGCCTGTAGCCAAGTATAGAGTCAGTCTCCTCTCCCAGGCAACCAGCAACAGAACAAGGGGACGAGTCTCAAGTTGTGCCAGGGGAGGTATAGACTTGATATTAGGTGGAAGTTCTTCACAAAGAGAGTTATTGTCCATTGGAATGGGCTTCCCAGGGAGGTGGTAGAGTTGCTGTCCCTGGAGATATTCAAGAAAAGACTGGAGGAGGCACTTAGTGCCATGGTCTAGTTGACTGCATGGGACTGGGTGATGGTTGGACAGGATGATCTTGGAGGTGTCTTCCAATCTGGTTGATTCTATGATTCTATACTCACCTTGCAAAAAGATTGTGTAGCTCAAATCTTGAAAGATACCAGAGGAAATGAAACAGTACAATTAGTGAGTTTTCCTCTCCATCTTTAGAAGGATGGCTGCTCAATAAATGTTCTTACACATATATGAATATTAAAGGTACAGCAGACTGTTGCAAAAATTTAACATTGAAGATGCGTTCAACGCTGCAGAACTAACTTTCAGTGGCAGTGTGCCTGTGGAAACGTGGTGAGCACTTCCCATGGTGAAGACGTGACATCTCAGCTACAGTCCTAGGGTTAATCTGAGCTTTTCCCTGTTCAAGGAAAGTCCTGAATGACAATCAGTGCAGTGCCTGTCACATGGAGCACACATGCTCTGAGAATCAGAGAGATCCCTCCACCTCTGAGGGATTTGCTGCAAGACTGGAATAAAAACTAACATTAGTTTCTAGCATAACAGTAACATGAAGAAAAAAATCCTTATTTACCTGCTGGATATCACAGAACCACAGAATGTTATGGGCTGGAAGGGACCTCGAAAGATCATCAGGTCCAACCCCCCTTCCAGAGCAGGACTACCTTTTTTTTATTTTACTGACCAGTTTATTTCCTTTTATCCCACTTCTCCCCCATTTCTCCTCTTTCCATTTCCTTCATTTCCCCCCATCTTCCTCTTTGCCTCTCCATCTCCCTTCTTTCAGCACCACCTCACCTTTTCACTATATCTGCCCCCTTCCCACCCCACACTGCATTTTCCCCCTTTTTTTCCCCCAAATCCCAGAGCACCTGGGTGCCATTGGAGTCTCCTCCCACCCCAGGTGGGACCACTTTGCCCTCCCTGCCCACTCACCTTTAATTTGCCCGAGGAAATGGAGAGCTCCAAGCTTGCCCAACTGGGCAGAGGGATCCTCCTCCTGTCATCTCTGGTGAGTCCCCATGGTGCACACCAGGTGAATGGGGAGGGGGACAAAGGCCGGGGGGCCTCGTGGCCCCCCGGTTAGGCAGGAAGAGGTTTGATGGTCACTCTAATATCACCCATGGGTGCTGGCTGGGCCTTCTTAGGCTGATCTCTGTGTTTAGCAGCTTCTTTCTGCTCACTTATGATGAACTACTGCTCACTTATGATCACTGATGCAAACAGCAGGGTAACTGTCAGTCTTAACACTCCATTTGTGGAAAGTGCCTGGAGAAATATAATCATACAAGTCCAAACCCTAAGTTATTAGGTGTTGTTTTTAAGAAAGATTTTTGAGTTATCCTGGCTTAGAAGTGACATTATGACAGTGGCTGGAATTACTTAAGAGTTTGGTGAGGGACAACACCTGCAGTGGATCTTCTGCAGAAGATATGAGTGTATGAAACCATTCTTATTTGAAAAAAGAAATTATGAACAATGTAAATCTTCACACCCATAGAAAAATATGCCATGTTCTTACTCTAAACTTTCACTGTTAATCTTATGAATATGATAAAAGAAGTGATAGCAGTTTATCTGCCCAGAAAAGGAGGAAACTCATGACAGCTGGACTCATCCTAATGTTCCTCTACAGGCTGCACTGAGAATCTAAAAGCCTGCAGGAGGACTTGCTATAAGGGAAATAACTGGAAGAAAATAACTCATGACTGAGGTGAAATGTAAGAAGTGCTTACCTTATATCATGTGAAATTAGAGAGCAAATCATAGAATCAACCAGGTTGGAAGAGACCTCCAAAATCATCCAATCCAAACTATCACCCAGCCTTATCCAGTCAACTAGACCATGGCACTAAATGCCTCATCCAGTCTTTTCTTGAACGCTTCCAGAGATGGTGACTCCACCACCTCCCTGGGCAGCCCATTCCAATGGCAAATCACTCTCTCTGGCAAGAACTTCCTCCTAACATCCAGCCTATACTTCCCCCAGCACAACTTGAGACTGTGTCCCCTTGTCCTGTTGCTGGTTGCCTGGAAGAAAAGACCAACCTCCACCTGGCTACAACCTCCCTTCAGGTAGTTGTAGACAGCAATGAGGTCACCCCCGAGCCTCCTCTTCTCCAGGCTAAACAACCCCAGCTCCCTCAGCCTCTCCTCATAGGGTTTGTGTTCCAGGCCTCTCACCAGCTTTGTCACCCTTCTCTGGACATGTTCCAGCACCTCAACATCTCTCTTGAATTGAGGAGCCCAGAAGTGGACACAGCACTCAAGGTGTGGCCTGACCAGTGTTGAGTACAGGGGAAGAATAACCTCTCTCATCCTAATGGACATGCTGTTTCTGATACAGGCCAGGATGCCATTGGCTCTCTTGGCCACCTGGGCACACTGTTGGTTCATCTTCAGCCTACTATCTATCAGTACCCACAGGTCCCTTTCTGCCTGGCTGCTCTTCAGTCACTCTGTCCCCAGCCTTGTTGCACTGCTTGGGGTAACCTCTGGTGCATTAAATAAGGAAATACTAAGTACAATAAGATAATGCTACCTTTGTCATATATATCATTAAAATTACCATTTTTGGAATACTATGTGACATTCAAGTACTACTGTATTATAAAATATATTGATAAATCAGAGTCCATTCCAGTGCTATTTATGTAATTCATTGCACAGCTAATTTTCTGGACTGTACTTAATGGATTTTTTTTTTTCCTCTTCATGAATTCTCAGGCTTTTTTTTTTTTTTTCCAAAATAAATATTCATTTTTTTTGTTCTCTTTGTATGGAGTCACAGGTGTCTGTTATCTCTGGCATTAGCTCAGAGTACAGAAAATCCAAAATCAGGTCCCTGCAGAGGCTGTGTAGCTGCTGAAAATGGACCAGAGAAAGTGACAAAGAGCTCTGTGTATAAGACAGATCATTCAACAAATGTTCCAAACAAATATCAAAGCTACCCCAGACAGAGTTAACAGTATACATCAAAGATGTCTACTGGACATGATCATCTGTGAGAATAATTGCTCATTTGTTGGTTTAGAAGAACAAGAGAAAGATTTCATGGATATACCAATGTGGGCTGTGTAAATGGGTTAAAATCCTCCTGCACGCCAGAGGCCACACTCAACAAAGCTAGATCCACCTTTTGCATTGTATCTTTTATGTTTTTCTTGTAAAAATCTCACCACTTCTACTTTTCTGCAAATAAGAAAAGTGTAAATGCAACTGTGCGAGCAGAGTGTCAGTCGCAGACATCTTCTGCTCTCTGTTGAATACAGGTGATTTTCCAGTCTTGGGAGGTAAATATACCGTAGTGTCTATTCCAGTCTCTTCACCTTGTCTGCTTTGACAACTGTATCATCATGGGCAGCAACACACATGGCAAGGATTTAGAGCAAGAGGGCAAGAGTTAGCCTCTTCTAGTGAGACAGGTCCTTGTTTCACTTTATATGAACCTGCTTTAAAAGCAAACACAGCCATTAAATCCTGTGTGGTGGTGGGGTTTTGTCTCCCCCGACTTCTGTAATACAAAGGGCAACTCCTGTTTGGAAAGTGGGAGAAGTCGTTAATTATCAGAATAGCTGAGGTTTGATAAGCCACCTTGCAACTAGACTTGGCTGCACAAGGTCTCATCCAACATGGCCTTGAACGCACTCAGGGAGGAGATATCCACAACCTATTCCAGAGTCTCACCACTCTTGTTATAAAAAAAAACTTCTTTGTAAGATTCAGTCTAAACTTACTCTCCCTCAACTTCAAACCGTTCTGTGTTGTCCTATTGCTAGACACCCTTGGGAAAAGTCCCTTTCCTGCCTTCCTGTAGTATCCCTTCAGGTAATGGAAGGTTGCTCTAAAGTCTTCTCTTTTCCAGGCTAAACAACTCCTGTTCCTTCAGCCTATCCTCATAGCAGAGGTGTTTCAGCCCTTGGATCATCTTTGTGGCCCTCTTCTGGACTTACTTGACCTCTCCATGCCCTTGTTATGCTGGGGACACCAGAACTGGGTGCAGTGTCTCAAGTGCGGTCTCAGAAGATCAGAATGAAGGGGTGGAACCACCTCTTTTGCCCTGCTGACCACACTCCTCTTGATGCAGCCTAGGATATTTTAGGTAGATCTTCATAGCGTTTCTTGATTTATTTATCTTTTGACATTCTTAACTTCGATATTCTCTTACCTCATGATTGGAATTGAGTTGCTTCAATTGGAAAATATTTCAAATAAAACAAAGCTTGCAGGATATTTCTGAAATGAAGGCTCTAGGAGGATGCAGTGGCTTTTGTAGCTCTTTGGAAACAAAATTATAGGGGATGGCTTTTGAGGCTTTCTTTTCATTTGTTGCTTTGTTTGTTGGTTGTTTTGGTTTTTTTCTCCTTTGCAAATGGCAACTGATGCTCATTTGACTGTTCTAATTTTTATCTCAGCATATGTTGTAACCAGCATGAGACAAACTCCTTGATAAGAAAAAAGATTACAATTTTTCTTTCTGCCTGGATAATTTACTGGAGATTGTATTGCACAAAAAACTAATTTTATCTGTACACTAAGGAATTATAACATGATTTTGGTACAGTCATAGGAAGAATCACTATAAAATTGTTTATTGATGTTGACTTAATATAAGATTGTAAGCAATCCCATTTGATTTCCTTGTCAAACGCAATGTTTTGGCCAACTCTGCAAAGTTTCCATCCTATTAGCTACTCACAGGAGGCATTTGTAGACCTGCTTGCAGTTCATATCGAACTGGGTGTGTTCAGTGTCCCTGAAAAAAGGAAAACGAAAAACAAAATAACAAAAATACCTGCAAACTTTAAAGCTCCAAATTTTCTCTGCTGTTGAAAAGTGATGTAATGTTCTTCTGAAGGGTTGTAAAGCCTGATTTCTGTAAACAAAACAAACAAACAAAAGCCAACAAAAAACCTCTACCCAAAACCAAACAAAAAACCTGTAGCCTTTTTTGTCTGAAAATTGACTTCCTGCTCAGAATGTTCTAAGTTTTCAGGAATGATTCACACTTCATGTCAGTAGTTTTTAGGATCACATAAAATATGAGTTATTGGAGTTTTTTTGTAACTTGAAATTCTCTGCATGAATTAGGTGGTTGGTAAGAGGAAAATTCGCATTTGCTTGAAATACAGTTCTTATAAACACAAAAGATAATTATTACACCTCCAAATCAGGTTCAGGACAAGTGCGGAGTCTTGCACTTGGGGAGGAACAACACCAGACACCAGTACAGACTAAGGGTAGTCCTGATGGAAATCATCTCCATGGAGAAAAAACTTGGGAGTCTTAGTGGATAGGAAGTTCTTCATGGGGCAGCACTATGCCCTTATGGTCAAGAGGGCCAATGGTATCCTGGGATGCATTAAGAAAAGTGTGTCCAGCAGGTCTAGTGAGGTTCTCCTGCCCCTCTGCTCTTCCCTGCTGAGATCACACCTAGAATAATGTGGGTCTTGTTTTGTGCTCCCCAGTTCAAAGGAAACAGGGATCTGCTGAATAGAGTCCAAAAGAGGGATATGAAATTGATGAAGGGACTTGCACATCTCTGCTATGAAGAAAGACACTGACGCCTGAGAATATTTAGTCTTGAGAAGAGAAGGCTGAGAAGGGATTTGATCATCTATAAATATCTGAGGGGTGGATGTCAAGATGAAGGTGCCAGGCTCATTTCAGTGGTGACCAGAGAGGGGACAAGGAACAGTGGTGAGCTAGAGCACAGAAGGTTCCACCTCAACATAAGGAGACACTTCTTTATGCTGAGGATGATGGATGCCCAGAACTTGTGATGTCTCCTTCTCTGGAGACTTAAAAAAACTGCTTGGATGTGTTCTTGTCCTAGATGAGCTTTCTTTGGCAGGGGAGTTGGACTCAATGATCTCTGGAAGTCCCTTCCAACCCCTAACGTTCTGTGATCTGAAAACTTTGTCTAATCTGTTGAATCAAACTACATTTTAAAATCTGATTTCAGTAGCATCTTCTCTTGCAAGTAGTGCAACATTCTAAATATCCAAGTGGATGCTGAAAATAATTAATGCAGACCAGAAAGTAGCCTTTGTTGAACACTTACTTCAAAATAAATTGTGTATTCAAATCTTCCTTCCTGACTGATCCTTTAGCACTGTGAATCCAAGTACAAGGAAAGGATGGGCACAGGAGCAGGACCTTATGGAACTAACAGTAACAAAATAAATAGTTTTCTTATCACACTGTAATTGACAGAAGTAACAGAATCTACTTGCATGTCTTTCTGTATTACAGTTACTATTTGGCTATACCTTAGTAATGAAATCCCATACTGCTGTAAGGTTAAAGCTCTGTACTTAAAAGCCACTCAACCCTAGAGTTAAAAGATACTCAGACTCCTAGGTTTCAAGCCAGCGTATGTTATGCTTTTAACAAAATGATACAAATGAAATATACTTAGAATCAGTAATTTTCTTTTGTGATTGCAGATTTCAGTTTAAAATTTAGTAACACCTCCCAGAGTATATTCCTTGTGCCTTGTTCCACCTATTTTTTTAATCTTCTTTTTCCTTTTTATGTGGAATCGATACTTCTTGCAACCTTTGTATGTCTACATGTCTCTGTTCTCCCTTCTTGCAGTGCTTTTAGTTCTGTTTAGGTTGTCCTGTTTTCTCAAAGAAACAGTTGTACCTGTAGCACTCAGCTCTCTGCGCACCTGGATTCAGGGTGGGTTGTTTGGTTTTCATTTTTGCTCTTTTTTCAAGGAAGCTCAGGATGACCAGTTGAGATGTAAATGTCTACATTGCTGGCATCTCTACAGTGGTTATGACCTATATGCAATGCCTCAAATTCACAGTTCTTTTTGAATGTGTGTGGCCTTAAGTTTGATCTTAAGCACTTGAAGGGCTAAACCAAATCTTTGAAAACCAGCAGCAGAAGCCATATTCAGTCAAATGAAAGGCAGGTTGCTCCTTCATTCATAAAAAATATCCCATCTCCTATTCTGTTCATCTAGAACCAGTTGTCTTTGTTAAAAGAAATATGTAAAATGTGTTTGGACCGTGTATCAGGCTTCCATATCAGACTCTCAGAGAGAAGAAACCAGTGTTCCCTCTGTGGATCTCTAATATTTCATAGAGGTTAAGGATATGGTTTGCTATCTTAACACTAAAATAACAGATAATTTTATATAAATAAATTTACATAATAGGCTATGTCTTTGTTACATTGCTTCAGATTAAATAAACAAACTGACCCAAAGGAAAAAAAAAATTAAATATCCTGACTTGCAAATGTCAGTTGTTGGGGCTTTTTAAAGCAACAATAAGACAGATGATGTGTTAGATTAACCTGAGCTAAGAAAATAGAGTCATGGCCAAAATTATAGACAAAGACTAATATCTGTGAATATAAGGAAACATACTGAAAACAAACTAAGTTTGACCTCTGGTAATGCAGCAGCTGGGCTATACATGAGTGCAACTTCAGAACTGTTCATTGTAGGAATTCTTTTTGTTTTAGAGCCTGTTTTGTTGAATTCTTCCTGATAAATCAAGTCTTGGGTGAGTTTTCTGTTATTTTCTTTTCTTTCTCTAAGGAAGTGTTTCAGACCGACCTGCTGAGAAATAAAATGAAAGTTTATCCTACAGTTGTGTTATAAATTTTCATAAGAAAGAAATTCATGTTGTGGACCAAAAAGTTGAAATAGTGAATTAGCACATTTCTCTGCATTCCTGTCTCACAGCAAAATTTTATCAGCCTGCTACCTCAACCCCATTTTTCTTCTCAAAGGCACAGTTCTCCATATATTTAGTCTCTGTGTTACAGATGATTTTCAATGTGGAAGCCTGTTCTCAACAACCTAGTGTCACAGTGGGCTACAGTTTCCTGCCCTGTTTAAGTAAAGTGGAATAGGGAAATAGTTTAGTGTGTCGTATGCTTTCAGCTGGAGTCAGTGTTTAGCTCATTGCATTAGCATGACTGAGTGGGTCCAAGAAGTCACAACCAGAGACGAGCAGTCAGGGAGAAAAGTCTCTGGCGCAATGGTTATTTGTCCAGACACAATGTATGTGCTTCTACACCCTAGTAGGTCATGGAGAAATATGATTATCAAAAGGTCAATCGAGGAGAAGTAATTTTGATAATAGTAATAAATTGTCAGAACTTTATTTGGCAGGGGAGATGTTAGAAAGAATGGAGCGCAGTGGTAGGACAGGAACACTCAGATGAGATACTCTCTCAGATAATGCCTCAGTTCAAAAAAACTCTGTGCAAGACCTAGTATTTGCACACACATTGGAAGGAACAATTGAAGTGAGTAGCTTATCTGCAGAAGTGAACCTCAATCTCATTAAAATCACAGAGTCAGGGAATGGTAGGAATGGGAAGGGACATTTGGATCACAGGATATGAGAGGTTGGAAGAGACCTCTGGAGATCTGCAAGACCAACCCCTTGCCAGAGCAGAACCATTATAATCTAACATAAGTCATATAGGAATACATCCTGACAGATATTGAAAGTCTCCAGAGAAGGAGGCTCCACAACCTCTCTGGGGAGCCTGTTCCAGTGCTCCATGACCCTTACAGTAAGGAAGTTCTTCCTCATGTTGAGGTGGAACTTCCTGTGCTGTAGTTTACATCCATTGCCCCTTTTTCTATCAACCTATTGTGCGATGGAAGTGATTAGAGACTGTCTCTTCTTGACACCTGGCCTTCATATATTTAGCCCCTGCAAAAGCAGGATGACCTAAGGCAGATCACATGGGACCTAGTCTAACATAATGCACATTTTGCAAAAGTTTATTCTCATGAAAATGTTTCCACTTTTCTGTGTTTGCAACATACCTGAACTTTACCCCATGTTTAAATGAATATACCAGAGCTCATACATTAAGTGGTAGTTTGGAGCTTTCATACAACTCATTCCTCATGATTTTTCTGGACACGAGCTATACGGTACTTGTAATTTTGAATAACAAATGTTTAAGGACATGGCAATCTAACAGACATCCTTAAACTGATGTGATGTTGGCATGCAAGAAATATGAATGCCTTCTAAAAAATAAAAATAGAGCAAAATATAATTTATTGCTGTATAAGTGGGATAAAGAAATGTGCTAATCTATTTATCTTGGAAAATTATCAAGCCAACATTCATGATGGCTCCCTTATGCATGGAGCACATGTAAGGCAGGGACTTCTATCCTTGAAAATTTTGTATAATCAAAAAAAAAAAAAGAAAGCTATTTTTGGTTGCATATTTTAATATTTGTGTAGCACCTTTCATCCTCTGCCAGAAGACCTTTACAACTGGTTTAAAAGACACGTGAGGATAAATGTTGTTGGCATGAATACTTTAGACTTCTGGATTGTATTTCTACTGCTAGACAGCCAGGGACAAATCATTTCTCTGATCAAGGCTTTTATGACCCCACTAAAATTGATTAATAACTCTCCATTTCTTTGCAAAATGATAAATATACATTGACAAACATGAGATCTAGGAGTTAGGTTGTTATTTATTTAATTCAAATTCATCCTACACTTGTCCTTGGTATCTAATCACCCTTAAATTCCTCTAAAGAAAGCAGTTGGGAAAGGAGGTGAAATGTGTCAGCTGAAACTTCAAGGAGTCCTCAGAGATACAAAACACTTTTGTCTTGAATACGATTTTCTTTTTATGCTGTCTAAATTACGTCATCGAGCAAGAATTTAGATTTAAGCCCCAAACCAGAATCTCTAACACTGCATTTTTCTCCATCCTTATGGGTTATAAATTTTTAATGCCAAAAAGTTCTCTTTGGGAAAATACTTAATTACTCATAGGTAAGACATTTCATGATCACGTACTCTGTTTTCCAGAGGATTTCTTCCTTTAGTCAGTAAGTATTTAGCTGTTCACCATATAGTTTCAAGTCTTACTTAAAATTTATCATGCAAATTTTTATCAGGGTGTATTTCATCGATCAATCACAACAATGTTTTATCAGTCTGTTTGTCAAAGATTGACTCAAGTGTATAAATAGCTGTTCTATAACACAGATCCATCACAAGAGATTGCAGTCAATATCACTTTGAGATATTAAAAACAAAACAAACAAAAACCAAGCAAACAATCGAACCCCCCAAAAACCCAGCACACTTCCAAATATAGCTTTATATTCTTAAAGAAATCATTTGTTACGTGGTTAAAGCACCTCACCTGAGCAGTGAAGAAAGTAATAAGAGTGGTTTATAGACTATTTCATTTCAGAAATTCATAGCTTACACAGAATTACTACATAGCAGCCAGAAAGAATCCTGAATGATCACACTATACAAATCTTAGATGCACAGCACCAAGCCAACACTATATACTCTGCACTTAGCCAGAGCACATGAGGAATTGCTGTGTGTATAATCATGCTCTAGTGCAGGTGATAAATTGCCATTTGCACAAAATATGTTTAATTATCTTGTACCTTCAAAAAGCAGTGTATGGATGTGCTTTCAAACTGTTGCTTCTCTTTCAGTGTGGTGATAAACCCCCCCCCCCCCCTTTTTGGATTGCAGGTCTTACAGCTATTATAAAACAACAACAAAAAAGTCTTGCTAGCTTAGTTGAGTTTTAGAGAAGCCTAAGCTCAGCAGCAACCTGCTCATGCTGAGCAAATGCGTTGTCTTGGCATCTCCGGTTTTACAAGTTGATTTTGAAACAATTCTGTTAAAACATTTTAAATGTCATTGTGCCTTTTATGTATCCTTTATTCTTCAACTTCAAAACTTCTAATGCATCCATCAGCTGAGATTGTGGGCTTTAATTACCTGTCTCACTTATATGTATAGGCTTTGAGATACTGACTTCTTAATTACCTGTTCCACAATTGTTCTTAACATTTTGTTTTCTAGCCTGTGGTGGGTATCTGAACCCATTGCTGACTGTTACAAACAAGCATCTTTTCCTAGACATAGACTTGAATAGAAGATACTCTACATTCTTCCTATTTGTACAGAAACTTTGGGAAATCATAGAATCATAGAATCAACCAGGTTGGAAGAGACCTCCAAGATCATCCAGTCCAACCTAGCACCCAGCCCCAGCCCATCAACCAGACCATGGCACTAAGCACCCTATCCAGGCCCTGCTTCAACACCTCCAGGGACGGCGACTCCACCACCTCCCCAGGCAGCCCATTCCAATGCCAATCACTCTCTCCGACAACAACTTCCTCCCAACATCCAGCCCAGACTCGCCCCGGCACAACTTGTGTTTACTCAGTCATGAACTTGCAAAGCAAAGAATGGTACCTGTTGTTTCAAAATGTGCCACTCCTCCATTCAGACATTTGTATTTTTTAATTATGGTTTTATATTGACATTGTACCAGAGCAGAAATGGAAGTTATTCAGTCTGGAGAAGAGAAGGCTCTAAGGAGACTTAATAGGGGCCTTCCAGTACCTGAAGGTTGCAAGGGAGGTAGTTGAGATCTCATCCCTGGAGATATTCAAGGTGACGCTCCACAGAGCTCTGAACAATTTGATTTCATGGAGTATGTCCCCGCTGACTGCAGAGGGGTTAGATTAGATGACCTTTGAAGGTTGTAATGGAGCGATAATAATTAATGTGAGATTCTTTTTTTTTAATAATATTGTTTATTAATTTTCAATATTCAGGAGTCTCACTCCCACTTCCACCCACTAATTTTAATAATAGTCAGGTTCTCTGGCAATGGTCATGAAAACATTATACAGAGGAATAATATAGGATCTAGAATGTTTAAGGAAAAACAAGCAATAATAGAACATTAAACCCAATTGAACTGGAAGAGAAGGTTCTTGAGATTAATTATACAGCTTGTCCACTAGTTGGGCTCAGGAAGCACTTTTCTGCTTATAGCAGAAGGCAATTGGTGTATTACAAGAGGCTTTAAGCATTTACTCACAAATATTAATCTCCTGACTTGTCAGGCTAGCCACAGATTCAGACAGTACCCAAATGCTTTCAGGGAATTCTGTCCATGTCTTGTCAGCCACTGAGGCTTCTGATTCTTCCCAGGCTGCTGGAGAAAGGAGGCAGATGATCTCTAACCTTTCCTGTCTCCTCCTGGATGATCTGTATACCTCCAGAATTTCCTGTCTTGGCAGGAGATTTTCAGGTGTAGGCAGGATGTCTTGGCAGATGTGCAGTCTCAGCACAATGTTATACTGGCTATACAGGCTGACTGCATGGAGATATGTAGAGCCTGTTCTTGGTAAACTCAAGGCAGGCAGTTTCTAGGCAGTTCAGAATGCAATAAAGCAGAACACTGCCGGAAGCAGAGAGCAATGGCAGCAGCAGAAAGCAGCAAGCAAGCATGAATACAACGGCAGAGGATGTTGTGTTACCTGCTCATCTCTTTTTATCAATAGAACCAGAGACTAATAGACCTCAGGACACAGGATAGCCAATCAGAATGGCAGTTAGCAAGCTTAACCATATTAGGTGAAGCCATAGGCTTGCTTTACCCAAATTTGAGAAAAACATAAGCCTTGCATGAAGCAGGCACAAGCCAAGTGTATGTACCTTGTTTACCACAGGATGTAAACAGGAGTAAAACAAGTCTGGGCAATCCAGGGTCCCTGGGATCAGTGGCTCCAGGTTCTTTGCCCTCTTTCCTGCAGTTCCTTCTTCCCATAGCAGAAGGAGGGAGAGCAGAAAAACATGTCTGGGCAAGCCAGGACATGTATAAGCCTATTTTGATCTATTCAGGCCTACCACAACAGAGGTCTCTTCCAACCAAAACCATTATTTTATTCTATGATTTTACAGGGCTGTTAAAATCTTGTTCATCTTCTCCTACTTTTGATCTTACTCTGAGAAATGAGTCAAATAAAACCCAATTAAATAGAAACATCCCTTGCTGCTCTCATTCCTAGAAATTCCCACTTGCGCTGGTTTGAGGCTAATTGGAATATTTTAACAAGAGAAATTAAATCTTTAGCTGTGAGAATGAAGAAAAAAACCAATACCCTATATCACCCATTCTTCTGCTGAGAAACTCAACTAGTCAAAATATAGATAAGACACTTCTCACACACTTCTCAGCTCTCACTTCTGACTGTGCCATCTTTCTGGCAGTCTGTTCTCTGTGGTTGTCTCTGCCTTAACTCTAATCTGACCTAACCCTTTTTTCCTCTAACCTCCTTGTCATCTTTTTGACATCTCACCTCAGATCTCCAGATTTATCACATGAGGTATATGTGGGTTGATCTGGTTATTTCTGAAGGGAGGGAAATAGGGAGGCGGGAGGAGGTTTGAGTCAAGGAGCCCTCCTTGGGACTCTGATTTTCTGTGAGGGGTGTTGTGTTTCTGTATTACCTTTTACTTGTCTATTTCTGTATATAGCTGTATATATTATAAATCTCTGCTTGCATATTGTGCTAAGCCGTAAATATAAAGCTTCATTCCTTACCTTCCAGTTCAGCTGAGTCTAGTCTGGGTGATTTCTTAAGTGGGAGGGAGGATAACTCCAAAACCATCACATCACTCCATTCCATTTTCATATTCAAATAATTTTTCATATAATTGCTTGCTTGGTTGGTAATTTTTTACAGTGACCTGCAGCTCTTTTATAAACTCTATGTTCTAAAAGTACGTCTTATACTTAATACTGAGAATCCTATTATTTTCATACTTTTAAGCAAATGTATTGGCTCATTATCTCATTTCATTATTTACACTGTGTATACTGCAACAAAGTCAGCAGATGTAGCTAGACTTTTAACTCTCCATTTCTCCTTTGAGAAATTCAAAATCTAAAAGCTGATAAATTTTTCACATTCTCGAAGTCCATAATTAGACTTAGACTATGTGTATTCATCTGAATATATAGAAAATGTTACCATGAATATGATTTACTTACCTGATGTATATTTTCCTTTGATAGTTTGGTTGTTGTTTGGGTTTTTTTCTGGGTTGGTTGTTTTTTTGGTTTTTTTTTTTTTTGTTTTGTTTTTGTTTTTGTTTTTTAATTGTATTTTTTACTTAAACACTTGATTTGATCATACTGAAGATGAGGATAAGTAGAGAACATATGTTGTGAAAGAATCATAGAATCAGACAGGTTGGAAGAGATCTCCAAGATCATCCAGTCCAACCTAGCACCCAGGCCTATTCAGTCAACTAGACCATGGCACTAAGTGCCTCATCCAGTCTTTTCTTGAACACTTCCAGGGATGGAAACTCCAGCACCTCCCTGGGCAGCCCATTCCAATGGCAAATCACTCTCTTTCTGAAGAACTTCCTCCTAACATCCTATACCTCTCCTGGAATAACTTGAAAGGATGCTTCTAGACTTCTACAGACCAAATGGAATTACACATTAGATTCAGTAAAATCTCTTCATAAGAAAGAAAAATATGTATTATCAATTTTTCATTTGTAACTGAGATGGGAAAATTAGATACAAAAACACTGAAAAGGAAAAAAAAAAAGTGATTAAAAGCATTATTTTGCCCAATGGGTAGTGGCAGCATCATCCCTGGAGGTGTTAAAAAGGTTAGTAGATGTGGTACTTTGGGGCACGTTCTAGTGGTCATGGAGATGTTTGGTAGAATCTTGGACCTGATCTTAGAGGTCTTTTCTAAGCTTAATGTTTCTATGATTCTGTGATCATGTTAGAATATGGTCAGTGTGGCTCTAGACAAGTATATTCTCCCCATCCAATCTTCTCTTGTGAGACCCCACATGGAGTACTGTGTCCAGTACTGCTACATAAAGGACATAGAGGAGAGCTGGGGAGGGACTTTTTTACAAGGGCTTGTAGTAAAACGATGAGGGGCAATGAAGGGAGATTTAGACTGGGGATTAGGCAAAAGCTCTTTACAGTGAGGGTACTTGTGACTAGGTAGAACAGCATGGTCTAGTTGGAGTTTTCATTCTAGGCATGGCAGGGAGGTAGGGAGTAGATGATTTCTAAGGTCTCTTCAAACAAAATCCATTCTATGATTCTGTGATTTTGTGGTGAGACACTGGAACAGGTTGCCCAGAGAGGTTGTGAATGCCCCCTTCCTGAGGGTGTTTGACACCAGGTTGGATGAGGCCTTGAGCCACCTGGTCCAGTGGAAGACATCCCTGCCCATGGCAGTGGGTTTGGAACTAGGTGATCTTGAAGCTCCCTTCCAATCCAAACCAGTCTATGAATCTATGAATTGAAGGTCATTACTGGCCCTAATTCTATATAAAAATCAAGACAACTTTGTAAAGTATACATTGAAGTTATGTTATGACATTCATGTCTAGAAAAGAGGATTTGATCAGTTCATATGAAAACTACCAGAGTAGCTCCATTAATCAGATTTTGTTTCTTCTACAGATCTGAATGTAAACAGTTGAGCAAGTGTGAGTTTGTGAAATGTGTTTATTATGTTATCCTTTTAACCCTGTGAACTGTTTAGTGTATTTAATACAGAATTGCATCAATCACTCTTTTCCAGAGAACACTTAGTGTAGATATTTTGCATTCCTGAGAAAAGTCATGAATAATGAGAGAAAACAATCAATGTGTAAAGAAAATTATATTTAGACAAAAGGATTTTTGCTAATTTTTCATTTTCCCTGGGGATGTTAACTTAGTGCTGTCCTGCAGCAAAGTCAGGTAGCCTACCTCAACACATTACCTACATTTTCATTTGCTCCCCAAGAGCAAAGGACAATGCAGCTATGATTTATTGCTCCACATTTAAGCTTGGCTCAGCAGTACTGGGAGAGTGGGTAAGAAGGCAATTACAGCTACAGGCAGAGCAACACTGAGCTAGATGGCACAATCATACTACACCTAGCTGTAGATACATGACCTGGAGTAGATGGTCTCTAAGGTCCTCTTCCAACCATTCATCATACTGTAAAAAAGATTAAGAAATCCAGAACAATTTAACAGAATGTACAAGAAACAGCATTATGACAAATGGTTTCTTTTTGTTATATTGCTTTCTGGTTTTCAGTAGTCACAAACACCACAGTAGTCCCAACGAGCCTCATCATAGAATCACTTAGGCTGGAAAAAACTTTTCAGATTATTGACTCCAACTGTTAAACTAGCACAGCTATGTCCACCACTAAGCACATCATCTACACCTAAGTATCTCCAAGGATGGTGACACAGTAATTTCCCTGAGCAGTCTGTTCCAATGCTTAAGAACCCTTTAGTGAATACATTTTCCTCAGATTCAGTTTTAATCTTCCCTCATACAACATGAGTCCAGTTCCTCTTGTCCTATTGCTTGTTACCTGGGACAAGACACCACCTTGTTACAGTCTCCTTTTGGGTAGCTATAAAGAGCAGTAAGATCTCTCCTGAGCCTTCTTTTCTTTAAACAATTCCCATTGCATCAACTCTGTCTGATAAAACCTGTTCTCTGGACCCTTCATCAGCTTTGTAGCTCTTCCTTGGACATGCTTCAGCACCTCAATATTTTTCCTGTAGTGAAGGGCCCAAGACTGAACATAATATTCAAGGTGTGGCCTCACAAGTGCTTCCTTACCTACAGTGTGGCATCCCAACCTAGCCTCTGTAACTTCTGTGCAAGTAGGATGCTATAAATAACAGGGAAAGGTCAGAAAATACACAACTTTTCAGATTAAAAAAAAAAAAAAACAAAAGCTTGAAAACAAGTTTATAAAATCCTATGCCCCCTTTCCTGCCTGTGCAGCCCAGCTCCTCCCCAGCCTCAACAGCTCTGTTATCCTGACTGTTGGCAAGTAGAAAGGGATGACTGCTTTGTGGTGTGAATATGGAGAACAGCCTGACTCTGACACATGATGTAAGGCACTGGGGGGCATTTACAAGTCTTTTTGGTTTGTTTTGTTTTCAGACAAAGGCTGCCAGGTGTTCTCTCTTTCTGACAAAAATAAAAGATTAAATCTTCTGCAGAAATGAGGCACATTCCAAAAAATGTCCTAAAGAAAAGCCAATATCCTGTTGGAAAACAACTGCAGTGGAAAACAACCAGCAAGGAGCTTGTGCAGTTTTATTCCAAGGCTAGTTGTTTCTTTTAAAACATAATCCTCTATGAGGATAGGCTGAGGGTGCAGGGGGTTGTTCAACCTGGAGAAGACTGGGGGAACCATAAAGTTGCTTTCCAATACCTGAAGGGATCCCACAAGAAGGCTAGAGAAAGACTTTTCATAAGGGTATTTAGCAATAGGACAAGGGACAATGGTTTGAAGTTGAGGGAGAGTATGTTTAGACTGGATCTTAGGAAGACATACAAAGATGGTGAGACTCTGGAATAGGCTGCTCAGGGGGGTTGTGGATGCCTCCTGCTTGAGGGTGCTCAGAGACAGGTCGAATGAAGCCTTGAGCAGCTGAGTCCAGCTGAGAGGTGACTGTGCCCACGACAGGGAAGTTGGAATGGCTGACCCCTAAGGTCCCTGCCGCCCTAAGCCACTGTGTGATTCTATGAGACAAGTTGGCTTATAATATGCGCACGTAGTGGTGGTGCTGATATTTTTACATGTGTGCTTTTGAATTCCAAAGTGTCTGAAGTTGAACTTATTTGTCTCCTTCACAAAACGAACCTGTAGGCTATGTAAAAACATTGCATCAGACTCGCACTTTGTTCATGCAGCTTCTTGAGGTAAAAAGCAGATCGACTGATTCCTAGTTCGCTGGTGTCATCTGGTGGCCACATGGAAAACAAGCCTTTGCATTATTTTTTGTGTGCCTCAAGCTGTCTGACAGAGCACGGGGGCTGAGCACAGGACAGAAATCCTTCTTTCCCTGTGTTATGGTTTACAGCTTGTTTTACCCTGCTCTTTTTATTGTTTCTCTCCATCCCTGCTGATTATCCACCTCTTCAGTTCCCCCAATAACGCACACAAGTCTAGAGGATGCTGGCCCTAGCTTGCTGCAATCTCTGAGCTCCCATGAGTGAGGAGGAAACTTTGAGGTCCGTAGGACTTCTCCCACAACTGAGAAATCCTTCTGCTTGTCTCTGAGCGGCAATTAAGGATGATGCAAGCAAACTAAAACCGTTGGACTGCAACAGTGGGGAGGACAACTGAGATTTAAGCTACTTGAGAAGTAAGAGATTTCAAATGTGGTCTAGATTTAATTTCTGACATCTGCACTATTTATTCTTTTCTCATAACCACTCCGACTGCTTGACTGCTATTTGTTGACTCCTGGGAATCAGTAAGCTCAGAAATGAGCATGATTAAGATATAAAAGGGATAGCTGAAATCTAGAACATGCCTCTGACATCTGCTCTTTCTGGAGGAGCTGGAGACACTGAAGGACAAACGACAAGTTCTTCCTTCACTCTATTCTTGGGAGAGCCAAGAATAAGTAATAGTTCATTCTTGTTCATGGAAATGCAAAATACAATGAAAGGTAGAGCCAGCCAGCAGCCTGGGAGGCTGGCTAAGATTATGAACTGTGTGTATGGAACACTTCTACAGAAAACCATTTCTCTGTGTACTATTAGTGCTGGTCTATGAGTTACTTAAATGGGTTTAATGTAAACAGGTCATATCTTGAATTTCTGAATTTCAGTGGCTGAAGAAGCTGGTAAAATTCATAACATACATTATATTCATTATAAATTATTGAAGGCTGTGAGAAAAATGGCAGTTTTTTCTTTCTTTTTTTATTATTATCTCTTTTTTTTTCCCACACAGAGAAAAATAACTGCCAAAGTGGCCACCCCTTGCTATCTTCCCCACACAAATTGTATTTGGTGGGCAATAACTAGCCAGACTTTTATATAACCTTCTAAGAATTGCAGTCCATCCTACAGGGAACACCAGTGCCATTAATATGTGCTTGTAAACCTTTTTCCTTTTGTCAGTTAAGCAATGTACTAAAAAAAATCTGCACAGTAAGTACTCAAAATGCATCCAGGACTTAATGAATTGTGAGCCTGTATCTTTATGATGATTCTTTAAAAGAAGCATTGTGTAGCACCTTCATTGCACATACTGACTGTGAAACCCTAGAAGTTCTAAAGTTTGATTTTTGTCCCAGACAAGATGAGAAGACAAAAGCTTAGGATTTTTCATAAATATTAGGATTTAAAAATATTTCATTTTCAATTGTAATTGAAATAAGGGCATTAAAAGGAATCACTTCACTGTTATTAGAACACTTAGATTCGTAAGAGACATTGTTATAACAACTATGAATTTTATTGGGCCAACATTCAAAGTGCTGCTTTTTAAAAACAAAGTCATAACTTCAAATCTTTAACAATTATTACTACTGAACACCTGTGTACTAAATGCTCCTTCAGTAGTAAATATGCAATGCTATTAATAATAGTTGCAAATGCAACAATTTGGTGCAAACAATTTAAAACAAATGAAAAGCAGTCTTTTGCCTTTTTGCCTTTTTCATTTTTTTGTCATTTCTCTCTGCACTTGTTCAATCCTTGCCCATGCACCACTAGAGAACTGCCTAATGCCCTTCAGAGACCCATCTCACTGAAGAGCTCCTTTATCCTATGTAACCAAAGTGTCTTGGAAAGCAGACATGAAATCTTTCAGACATGCAATATACCTGCAAAGAGGGAATGTTATTGTTGCTATTTTTCACATGGTCATCTAATACAGAGATGATGTGACATTCTCAAAGCAGGAACTACTCCAAATATTCTCAGGCTAACACCCCAACCACTGATGCATATACCAAAAGTCTAGACATACTTTTCCAAGGCAAAGGAAGTGCTGGCACAGATCATGCACATATGTGGGTGAATGATGTCCGAGGCTAATACATCATCGTACCTTAAAGATCATTTCGTTCCAATTCGCCCACCAAGGGCAGGGACACATTCCACTACACCAGGTTGCTCAAGGCCTCATCCAACCCAGCCTTGAACACCTCCAAGGAGGGAGCATCCACAACCTCCCTGGGCAACCTGTTCCAGTGTCTCACCACTCTTACTGTAAGGAATTCCTTCCTAAGCTCCAGTCGAACTTTGCTCTCCCCAAGCTTCAATCCCTTCCCTCTCATCCTATCACAACAAGCCTTGTAAAAAGTACCTTAGCTTTCTTGCATCCCCCCTTCAGGTAGTAGAAGGCTGCTCCAAGATTTTCCTGTAGCCTTCTCTTCTCCAGGCTGAACAGCCCCAACTCTTTCAGGCTGTCTCCATAGAGGAGATTCTCCAGCCCTCCGATCATCATTGTGGCCTTCCTCTATACCTTCACCACCAGCTCAATGTTCCTTTTATGCTAGGGGCACCAGAACTTGATGCACTACTCTAGGTGGGGTCTCATGAGAGCACAATAAAGTGGCAGAATCAACTCCCTCATCCTGCTGATCACATTTCTTTTGAAGCAGCCTAGGACATGAGTGCTTCCTGGGCTGCAAGTGCAAGTTGCCGGCACATTTTGAGTTTATCATCAACTGACACCCACAAATCCTTCTAATAAAGTTTTTCTTTTCATAACTGGCATGTCAATCATGAGAAGGAAGGGACATTTATGTAAGCGTGTTCTAGACAACCATCTTATCTTGGTCATGCAGCAGTTCTCACAACGTGATCACGGAAAGTCCCTTTTTGATGGTTTTGAAGAATGGCATTTATAAGAGTAACTAGATCTAGAAGTGCCTTGGATTGTTCCATTTGCTAATCAAAATCACAGTTAAAAGGACGATTAACTTCAGCATCAAAGGCCTTCAGCCTCACATGAACACTGTTTTAAACCATTAAAGCTACTGGAAGTTTCTAAAAAGAGTGTCCTATATAATATTTAACTCACAGCATGTGAAATATGAGAAGCATTAATATCAGGAATTCCCTGTTTCCTTTCTCTTTTCTAACACAGAGCAGAACTGTTAATTTCAGGAGAAATAAGTTGTGGTTTCCGTTGCAGCCACTGTATTAGTTTATTTGATCAAAAAAATGTTTCCTTTTTGGCTTGCTCCACTAAAATCTGTTGCCTCAGCTCCCAGGCCTTACCTTTTAAAATAATCTTATCTCTGTAATGGGACAACCTGCAAGCTTGGATATACTTAATGGAAATGTTTGCAGCTTTGGATGCAGTACGAACTTTGCTTGTTAGGTTGCTGTTAATATCAACATAAAGATAGATAAATTCTGTATTTCAGCTGCTAAATTGAGGGTCCTTTACACAAAAACTCTCTTAAGCTGGAAAGATTTCATACTACACAAGTAAACTGTAAATGAGATTTAAAATACAAAGAATTATAGTTTGAAGCATAGTTTAAAGGGTATAAAGAAAAACTCCCACTTAAAGGAGAGATTTTTTCAACATAAAAGGTTAAATATTCATATTTTGCAGTTTTCCTGTTCAGAAAAAGACCAAACAAAACAACTCCAATGGGCTTTGTAAGTATGAGCAAATAGTCAGTAAAAGGTGAAGAAATACAGAAAAAAAAACTCAAAACAACGTCTATTTGGATATTAAATAGTTCAAACTCTATTTCCTTCTCTTTCCAGAAGATGGTAGTATAGCATGCTGTTAAAGGCTCTTGTAGAACCTATCCAGTCTTCCAGAGTGGGAGTACCAAAACTATAAAGATACTTAGAAGAAAACAGTTGAGGAGATGGACTTTCAATGTTTACAATGTAGTGATGGTTATTTCAGTTCACCATTTTAATGGTTAAATGTAGATGTTGTATTCATTAACATGAAAATATTATTGAATTCATGGAGTAGGGAAATATTTAATAATATTTCATAATTTTAAAATACTTCATGGATTACTGAAAGAATAGAATGATAGAGTGGCCTGTGCAGGAAAGGACTTCAGACATCATCTACTCCAACCTCCCTGCCATGGACAAAGACATCTCTTGGCTAAACTCATCTGCTCATGGCCTCCTCCAACCTGGTCTTGAACACCTTCAGGGAAGAGGCATCCATAGCCTCCCTGGGAAACCTATTTCAGAGTCTCAGCACCCTTGTACTGAAGAACTTCTTCCTAAGATCCACTGTAGACCTACTCTCCCTTAGCTTCAAATCATTTCTCCTTTTCCTATTGCTAGACATCTTTATGAAAATTTCCTCTGAAGCCTTCCTGTAGGATCCCTTCAGGTATTGGAAGCCAGCCCTAAGGTGCCCTCAGACTCTTCTCTAGTGTGAACAACCTCATCACTCCCAGCCTATTCTCATAGCAGAGGTGTTCCAGCTCTTTCCTTATTTCATAAAAAGTAGTAGAATATGCTTTTGATTCTGAAGATTATTTTGCTGCTCTCATGAAAAGAATATATTTAAGTAACTATGTAATACTTGTTCAGAAGGAAAGCACGAGAGGAGTATAGGTTTCAGAACCTGCCACACTAATTCTAATGGCTAATCCTATTCTGAAAAGTACTTCTGTGAAGTAAAGCAGAGAAAAGATCAGCAATTACTATTTAAACAAATAGGATATAAAAATCAATGTTGTTATGTCAAAGATATTATAAATACAGAAGTAAATCTGTGACCGAATAGTCAGAATCATAGAATGGGTTGGAAAGCACCTCTGGAGATTGAGTACAATGTGCCTGCCAAAGCACAACCACCTAGGGTAAGTAATAATGTCAGTATTAGAATCTGTAATATTCCTCAGAAAGAAATGTTTGATTGATTTACTGAACTTAAGTTCTAAAGCATCTTCATTGTATGTGCTACATCTGACTGTAAATTGCATCCCATTGCTTGCCCAGAGGAATTTAGACTTGTTTTTGAAAAAGGTATCAAACAGCATCCCCAAAAAACCTACCAGAATAGCTTCTGACATTAATTTAATATAGCTCTATTTTGGCATCTTGTAGATTTGATTTATTTACCCATTTACTGAATCAAGTGAGTTGAATTTCATTATAACATATCAACTAGAAAACCATCCAGTGTGACAGAGAAAGGGAGAATCTTTTGATTTCTCCACAGTTTTCACCTATAGTTCATCAGTCAGAGTTAAATTGTTTAGACCTCAAATCAAAACCAAGGAGTTCTTGTTTTCAGTTTCTAACTGTATAGGTTTATCAGAACTGTATGGGTTTATCTTAACTTTCTAGATTATGACAGTCATATGATCATTATTTCTTTCCTTGAAGATGTTCAAGCACTCTAAGTCCACTTTCTGTAATGGTCACATTAAGTACTCTCTTTCTGGAAATCTTGTACCTCTCAAGTTATTTCCTCAGCCATAAGAATAACTTTCTTCTTTTTGCTAAATTTTTGTTTATGTTTTATAAGCTTTTAAAAAGTTGAACATGAGAACTTGGAAGCTGCACTCCTGCAATGTATGCAGAAATAAAACACTTCTCTCTTGACTCCTATTGATTATTCCTCCATGAATAAATTCAGAAATAGATCATCTTTTATGCAACAGTCATCTGTGTTTCAAATTTTGTGCTTTCCTCCATGGTACTTCCTTAAAGATATAATAATAACTGATACCAGGCACTTTATTTTTAGGTGTGGAGCTTTGTATCTAGCAGTTCGTTGAATGAATATTGCCAAGAAAGCAGCAACCCTGGATACAGCTATTCCATGTTCTGCCAATTTCACATCATCTGCAAACTTCTATTAATTACACATTATTTAAGATAATTGGTGAGAGTGTGGAACAGTCCAACTGCCTTTTCATCTGAAATTACGTTAGAAATTATGTTTCTCTAGGTGGCAGCACATTGACAGCTTCTCTCTGCACTCTGACAAATAGTTCTTCAATCACTTTGTGTGCTTTGATGCAATCCGTCTGCAAATGTTTTGACAACAATGCCATAGATACACACATCAAATAGTTGCAAGGGTTATCATCTTGTTAAATTTTAGTCTTCAAAACCAAGAGACAAATATCCAGTCCTGGAAAAGAGTACTTAAAATATTGATCCTCAGCCCTTTGCATACTAAGCCACTGAAGTCATAGAATCATGGACTCATAGAATGGCTTAGGTTGGAAGGGACTTTAAAGACAATCTACTCCAACCTCCAACGTGGGCAGGGACACCTCTCAGATAGACTCATCTGCTCAAGGCCTCATCCAACCTGGACTTGAACACCCACAGAGAGGAGGCATCCACAAGCTCCCTGGGCAACCTATTCTAGAGTCCCAGCACTCTCTCAGCTGCCTACATTAACAAAAGACTGGCTCTCCAAAATGGAATAAATCTCACATTTATTTAGGCTTGCCAGTTTTTGACGATAAGAATGGTTTGTATTAGAAGGGACCTTTATAGTTTGTCTAGTCCAACCCGCCTGCAGTGAGCAGGGACATCTTCAATTAGATCAGGATTCTCAGAGCCCTGTCCAACCTCACCTGGAATGCTTCCAAGGATTGGTTATCTACCACATCTCTGGGCAACCTGTGCCAGTGTTTCACCACTCCCATTGTACAAAATTGCCACAAGGCACAGGCTAAGGGGCCTCTTCTTCCTTCCACTCAAAACCCATAAAAATAAACCATCTATCTCTCTAACAAAAGCTTCTTCATTGCAACATGCAAACATGCAGTAATGTTTGTTTAGAGTGACCCTGTGCGTCAGAACAATCTGATTGCCAGCATTTTTTCAGCTGTGACTTAACTTTTACATTCTTTCTAACGTAAAGCCCTCCAAATAAATTGCCTCTGGATGTTGCAAAATATATGTGCAAATTAATTCTGGCCACCAATAGATCCTCTACATACTTAGTGGTGTCAGTGAAGGCTTTATTCCCTTGTTTTTAAAATGTTTTCTCCTTTTAAATGTGGTTTATCTGGAAAACACTACATTTGTCTAGTAAGTACATCATCCTACTTTGCAAATACCAATTAGAAATATTTATAGAAGGAAACTATGGTCACTGTCATCTCCATTAAGTAGAAAACCATGGCTAAACTTCTTATTAAAATCCTTTAAAAATCATTATTTTAATTTGATATGTGCTAGATCGACCTCCCTTCCTCCCTCTCTTCCCTCTTTCTTCCCTCCTTCACTTCCCTCCCTCTCTCTCCCCTCTCTCCCTCTCTCCCCCCCTCTCTCCCCTCTCCCTCACCTCCCTCTCTCCTCTCCTCTCCTCTCCTCTCCTCTCCT
>WAAF01008344.1:15897-33982 GCA_013400475.1 Tricholaema leucomelas
AGTTGTATTTTAGGCATTTTATAACTTTTGCCTGTAATTTCTCTGGTGTCAAAAGTTCTCACAGAGGTTTTATAGTCCCCTGCAATACTGTTCAGAAAATGCTTTGTTGTTGTTGTTTTCCTTACTGATATTTCCAGCATGCTCCACAGATCTCGCAGTTCATTCCTCTTCCATTGGATCAGTTTAGCTTCCTGCACCTGGGGTAACAACTCTTTAATAAGAAACTAAAGAAATCAATTTCCTGCATAATAAAAATAAAGACTATGAGGTAAAAACATAAATCGAAGGAAATGTCTTGGCTTCTAAAGCCAACGTTTCAGATAACTAGTGGGAGCAACCCTTCAAGCTTAAACAGGAAAAAAAAACCCAGCCAAATCATTACACTATGGGATTCTATTGCTCTATGCTTTTTTTCTCCATTTAGCTTATTTTTGTCTTCATGATTCCATCCATGAGTTGTGAGTTCATGAAAATTCACCTTTGATGAGTAGCAACAATGGCAGTTCAGATTTGATTGCTTCTTGCCTCAAAATGCTTGAATGGGATGGTTGCAGGAGATGGATCCAGGCACTGAACAGTTTTGTACTGGGGAAGAAATCTTGTCAGAAAAAGATTCTACTCTGTGCTTTAGGTTGTTCGTCTAAAATTAGATTCAAAGTTGTGTGGTATGTGAAATAAAATGTGAGTTAAAGAAGAATTAGCAACATTAGATTTCAGTCAGAAAATGGTTAAGGTGGAGCCAAGCAGTAAAGTGGAATCACAGAATGATCTGGGTAGCAAGGGCCCTCCAAAGGTCATCCAATCCAATCCCCTCTGCACTCAGCAAGGACATCCTCCACTAGATCAAGTTGCCCACAGCCCTGTCCAGCCTGACCTGGAATATCTGCACAGGTGGGGTAACCACTTCCCTGTGCAACCTCTTCCAGTGTTCTAGCAGCCTCCTGGTGCAGAACTTGTTCCTTGCATCCAGTCTCAATCTGCTCTGCTCTAGTACCCTTGTACCATCACTGCAGCCTTTGCAAACAGCCTCTCTGCAGCTTTCTTGTAGCTCCTTCAGTTACTGACAGGTCACTATTAGGTCTGCCCAGAGCCTTCTCTTCTCCAGGCTGAACACCCCCCATCTCTCTCAGCCTTCCTTGTAGCAGAGCTGCTACCAGCAGAGCAGCCCCCTGAGCATTTTCATGACCTCCTCTGGACCATCTCTCTTGGGTCCATGTCACAGGATCACAAAATATTAGGGGTTGGAAGGCACCTAAGGAGATCCACCCCGCTGCCAGAGCAGGACATCTAGCTCAGGTCACACAGGAGCACATCCAGACAGGCCTAGAAAGGCTGCAGAGAAGGAGACTCCACAACTTCTCTGGGCAGCCTGTGCCAGGGCCCCTTACATTCAAGAAGTTCCCCTTTGCATCTTTTCCATGTTGAGGGATCCATTACAGTCTTTTTGAATTTTCAGTGTGGCAGGATACAAAAATGTTCACCAGCTCTAAGACAACACTTGGCCAACACAAGAGGAAGTTGTAAACTTTGTAGTTGGGCTCCATTGCCATCAGTGTCTTGCCATTCAGCAAGACTCTAAGATTCTGCTTACAGCAGACCTTTTTTGGGTTTGTTTGTTTGGGTTTTTTTGGTTGTTTGTTTGATTTTTTTTGTGTGGGTTTTTTTTGCGTGTGTGTTTTTCTTTGTTTGTTTGGTTTGTGTGTGTGTGTTTTGTTTCTTTTCTTATATGGGGAAACAAAAGGTTTATGAAAAGATGTTATTAAAGACTTCATTTTATCATGACTGCCATCCCAGCACCTCTTGCCAGAAGCACACATGTCTCTGTGACTTGACTGCTCCACTGGTAGAAATGAAGTCTTTTGTTGTTGTTGCTTCTGAGAAGTTTGGCATTTCAGAATCAGGAAGTGATGAAAATTGAAGAGAAGATAATGTAGAGAGAATCAGAGCACAAACAGAATGGTACAGTCTGCAGTGTTTCGGGCTGAGGGGAATGCAGCCCTTAGAGCTGCAAGGTTTGTAATAAATGAAAGCAAAACACTGCCAATACTGTTACCACTTAGACACCCACTTGATAAACGTTACCTAAGGGTAATTAAAAAGTAATACCTGGAAGGGAGGAAAACAAATAATTACTGTACCATAGTTCATTCTCTCTCCAATTTAACTGATATATGGATTTGATTTCTAAAGTTTACAGAAAGGAAAGGGAAAGTAATGATAATAATTAAAAGAATCAGTAGTTTTAGGACACAAGTTTCTGGGAGTTTCAGTTCTGAAAGTAGGCTTCAACTTGTCTCAAGTGCATAAAACTTATTCCCTGAAGACCCATCAGTATCCCCCTGCGCACGCAAGATCATTCTGGATGTCTCACAGACCTTTTGCCTGCTGTTGTTCACTTGACTTCTTGCCATGGCAAGTCCACATTGTCCTATTTTTAAGTGTTCAGGAGCTTCAAAGGAAAGAGAATGGAAATGGAAAGAATGTGAGTTATGCCAGGCTCAGGAAATAAAGCTGATGGATTTTGGAGTGGTGTCAACGAATTGTAACGCTGAAGCAAGTTTCTTTTTCGTACAAGCCAATTGTCATAGAGTTGAGATACTTCAGTGGCTACTGTCAAACTAAATGCTGGGTTAGAGGGAGTCCAGAGGAGTCCGTGAAGATGCTCAGAGGGCTGGAACAGCTCTGCTATGAGAGTTGGGGCTCTTCAGCCTGGAGAAGAGAAGGCTTTGAGGAGACCTTGGAGTGGCCTTCCAGTATCTGAAGGGGGGGCACAGAGAGGCTGGAGAGGGACTATTTATAAGGTCTCATAATAACAGGATGAGGAGTAATGGGTTTAAACTGGATGTTAGGAAGAAGTTCTTTGCAGTGGGGGTGGTAGGACACTGGCACAGGTTGCCCAGGGGAGGTGGTTGAAGCCTCATTTCTGGATGTGTTTAAGGGTAGGTTGGATGAGGCTCTAGACAGCCTGATCTAATGTGAGGTGTCCCTGCCCATGGCAGAGGGGTTGGAACTGGATGATCCTTGTGGTGCCTTCCAACCCTGACTGATTCTATGATTCGTACTGAAAAACTGCTTCCTAAATGTTTTGTTATATCAAGGCATGAAATCACAAACCTAATTTCAAGTAGTTGTAGTCATGTATTTGAGTGTCAAATATTGCATAAGGCAGAGTAAATGGGAAACAAAAGGAAGAGTTTTTCCCCTTGTAAAAATGAACATCATCCTGGTGAACTGATTCTTTCTCCTTTCAGCTTGGAATAACACATGCAGCATCTGCCTTTGAGATAAGTTATCTTTGGAGACATGAACACAGAAACAGTTTAATCAGTCCTTCCTAATATTTTTTTAATAGCCGCTTTGAAGGCAGCAAAATATTCAGCAACTCAGGAGGGGGGAAATAAAAGGACCTGGTAGATTTGGTGCAAAAGTATTCGGCCTTTTTATTTCCAACAAATAAAAGAGACTGTTGAAAGGTTGGAGAGCTCTTTTAGATCTCTGTAGGAGTGCTTTTATGAGGGGCAGCAGGTCAAGAAGAGCACAAATTGCTTTTCTGCTTCGGAGGGAAAGACAATGTGCTTCCAACATTTTGTTGTAGCAAATCTGGCTGAGAAGACCTTGATCATGTGGCGGAGTTTCAAATGCATCCTGTGGCAGTAAGGCAGGATACTTCTGCCTGCCACTTTCCACCTCTTGAGAAGAGAATGGGAGAGAATCAACAGCTGTGTCACTGTAAAAAACATCTCTTTTTTGGGAGGAACTATAATGGAAAGAGGAAGATGCTTGAGCATCTTCCCTGCTCAGAAGGGCTGGAACAGCTCTGCTATGAGGACAGACTGTGAGAGTTGGGGCTCTGTAGCCTGCAGAAGAAAAGGCTTTGAGGAGACCTTGGAGTGGCCTTCAAATATCTGAAGGGGGCCTACAGGAAGGCTGGAGAGGGACTATTGACAAGGTTTTGTAATGACAGGATGAGTAATGGATTTGAACTGGCAGAGGGGAGATTTAAACTGGATGTTAGGAAGAAGTTCTTTGTAGTGAGGGTGGTGAGACACTAGTACAGGTTGCCCAGGGAGATTGTGGATGCTCCCTCCCTAGAGGTGTCCAAGGCCAGGTTGGATGAGTCCTTGAGTGACCTGTTCTAGTGGGAGGTGTCCCTGCCTATAGCAGAGGGTGAAAACTGGAGGATCTTTGAGGTCCCTTCCAACCTAAACTATTCTATGGTTCTATTTGTACACATTGATCAGATCTCTTCTCAGTCTTCTCTGCACTAACCAGCCCCAGGGCTCTCAGTTCCTCTTCACAGGGAAGATGCTCAAGCCCCCAGTCATTCTTGTGGCTCTCTGCTGGACTCTTTCCAGCAAGGAGGCTGAGGTGAATGTGGGACTGATTACAGCTTTTAACATGCAAAGGAATAACTTCAAGATGCTGTCAACTTGATGTAATTACCGTGATTCAAAGAGAAGACAGATCTCTATCTTTTTAATAAGACACCCAAGTCACATTACCAACAGGAGAAGGAGATTCCATTGTTGATGGGGGGGTTGTGTGGTTTCATTACAGCAATGTAGTTCATATCATGGACTAATGAAAAAAAAATCTGGTTTTGTGAAAAAGTGCTCTTTAATTATTGGTTTTATTTTACTTTCAGGGCACTTTCCGTGGTTAGAAGCTACTGTCACCGCATTGCATGGCAGCATTTGCTTTGACAGCTCCATGTGTTATCGCTGTGATGAGGCTGAGACTTGCCAGCTGCAGTTTCGTTCCTCCGTGGCAGGGAGCAGTGTTCTCAAGCTGCTACTGGTGACAAATCAGGTGAGGAGAAACGTGAATTCATCTGTGGTGGGCAGAGGTACAGCAGCCTAGAGGTTAACAGCCAGAATGTATGGAATATCCCTACAAGCACACACCTGCCCCCTTAGTTTGCACAAAACAGTAACCTGGTATCGTGCCGCTGAGCTATGCAACTGTACTGGTTTGGGTTGGAAAGGACCTTAAAGACCATTCAATTCAAATCCCCCCTGCTGTGGCCAGGAACACCTCACACTAGCTTAAGGCCTCATCCGACTTGGCTGTGAACACTTTCAGGGAGAGGGCATCTACAACCTCCCTGGACATGTGCTAGTGTCTCACCATCCTCACTAAAGAATTTCTTCCTAATCTCCAATCTAAATCTGCCCTCCTCAAGGTTCAGTCCATTCCCCTTCATCCTATCCATACCTGTTTTGCACTGGAGGCCCCAGAACTGAACAAGCACTCCAGGTAGGGTCTCAAGAGCAGAGTAGAGGAAGAGAATCACATCCATCATCCTGCTGGTCACACTGCTTTTGATGCAGCCCAGGACATGGCTGCCTTCTGGGCTGCCAGGGATGTGGTTTAGCCCCAGACTCGATAGAGTTAGAGAATGGTTGGACTTAACGATCTTGTGTTGGGGACTCCAGAGCTGGCTGCAGGACTCCAAGTGGAGTCTCACTAGAACAAAACAAATGTGCATAATTGCTCAGCCTGCAGCCCATGCTGCTTTTGATGCAGCCCAGGACATGGTTGGTTTCTGGGCTGCAAGCCCAGTTTGCTGGATCATGTTGAACTTCTTACCCAGCACCCCCAAGTCCTTCTCCTCAGCACTGCTCTCCAGCCATTCTCTGCACAGCCTGGGTTTGTGCTTGGGATTATCCTGACCCCAATACAGGACCTGGCATTTGTCTTGACTGGACTTCCTGAAGCTGGTATTAACCCTTCTCTCAAGCTTGTCCAGGTCCCTAAATATCTTTGGCAGAGAAGAGAGCAGTGAGATTTGGCAATATTATTTAATCAATATATAGTAGACAAATATTAATTAACATTAAACAGTCACATTTTGCCATACTAACTTCCTTGCTAGCACAAAATACTGGCAGTATTTACTGTCAAATAATTTGTAAATGATTCTCTGAAAACCAAAATGAGAGAAGATAACTCTGACTTCGGTCCAACCCTTACCATTCACTGCTCATTCATTGCTCCCACTGTAACAGAGCCCTGGAGCAGGCTACCCCAAGGAGGTTGTGGAGTCTCCTCCTCCAGAGACTTTCAAAACCCACCTGGATGCATTCCTCTGTGACTTGCTCTGATATGGGGGTTGGAGTGGGTGATCTTTTGAGGTCCCTTCCACCCCCTAGCATCCTGGGTGATCTGTGTGATTAAGTAGTGGGTTTGTAGAATCATAGAACTGCTTTGGTTGGGAAAGACTCCCAAGATAGATTCAAATTGTCAACCCAACACCACTGTGGCCACTAAACCATGTACCAAAGTGTCATGTCCACATGAGTCCTGCTGGGCAAGAAGGTCTCTAGGCGAAAGCAATGTGCCCTTGTGGCCAAGAAGGCCAATGGGATCCTGGGGGGCATTAAGACAAGCGTGTTCAGCAGATCAAGGGAGGTTCTCATCCCCCTCTAAATATCTGAGGGCTGGGGGTCAAGAGAGAGGGGACAAACTCTTCTCAGTTGTACCCTGGCATAGGATAAGGAGAAATGGCTATGAACTACAGCACAGGAAGTTGCACCTCAACATGAGGAAGAACTTCTTGAGTGTAAGGGTCCCAGAGCCCTGGCACAGGCTGCCCAGAAAGGTTGTGGAGTCTCCTTCTCTGGAGCCTTTCTAGCCCTGTTTGGATGTGTTCCTGTGTGATCTGTGCTGGATTCTCTGGTCCTGCTCTGGCAAGGTGGGGTGGACTAGAAGCTCTCCAGAGATCTCTTCCCAACGCCCAACATCCTGTAGCTGTGACACCACCACCTCCCAAGGCACTCTGTTCAAGTGCATGACCACTCCTTTCTTTTCTCTTCTTAATCTTTTCGCCTTTTATAGCTTACAAAGCAGGTGGAAACTAAGCAAGAAAAGGTAATTTGAGCTGTTAATATGTGCAAGCACATTGGTACCTTCATGCTCTAAATTTTTGTAAGCATTCAGCAGCCCTGGGGAAAGCCACACAGGTGACTCCTCTGCAGGAGTCAGAGGTGATTCACTCCACTTTGGGGGAGAAGTAAGGCATTTGTTCCACATTCCTCTCAAAAATGAGAGAAGCAGGGACAAAGTGCTGAGGGCAGTTGCACAGCAGGGGATGTATCTGCAGAGGAATGTCAAAACTCAGAAACATGCTGGATTTTATAAATGGAGTTAATAAGACAAGTCAGGATTGCCTCTTCCATCCTTCAAATCTGAGTAGTGCTGTGTCTCAAAATAACCATTGCTGGAAAAGAAATAATTCTTGCCCGTTTTAGCTTTACAAAGAGCTGTTTATAGATAGTCATCTATCATGGTAAGGGGAAGAGAGTGATGGGATTTTGAGCAACTGCTGGCCTGCATCACCAAAACAAATCTTGAGGGAAAGGAATGAAAAAGCAACACACTGAAGAATGACAAGGAATGGCTGGAGAGGTTAACTGTTTAGACCAAAGAGGTGGAAGGATCTGACAAGCAGGAGCAATACTATGGAGGAAAGGTGGTGAGGAAGGGAAATAATGTTATTGGCTTCCTGGAGCTGCAATCGGAGGCTGCTGTCTGTTGTGTGGTGTTATGAATGGGTTAGTTTAAATCTGAGTTTGGGGTGAAATGCAATGAGGCCGATTCAAAAGTTATTGAATAATTTATTAATATATATACAAGGATAATTCCCCCAAACTTCTTTGCAACTATCCACGCAAGTTCTTGGATGCAGTTAGCAGAACTGTTTTACAGAATGTCTCTATGCAATGGAATTTTGAAAGGTTTTAGAAGTATCTTTGATAGAGTCCTGCAGCTCAACTCACCGCTTGTGAAGTTAGCTAAATTCCTTCAGCAACTTGAATAAAGAATGGAGAATACTCACTAGTCCTCAGTCAAATGTCTGTGGCCCAAAACGTAGGCAGGAAAATATTCAACAGAAGCCCTGTGGTGAATTCCACGTGGGATCGGCTGCTGGCACGGCAGGCTGAGGTGGCGGGGGGTGACAGGTAAGCGAGGAGTGAGGGAGCAGGCAGGCAAGCACCTATGCGCCTGTTTACCCCCTTTTGTAGGACAATGGCCGAGGCTAATGGTCTCATTGGCCACATTATCACCTTTGGCAGTCACCCAGATACACCCAAAAAGGGAAGCACCCCCAGGCTGTTCCCTTCCACCCTGGGGGCGCACAGGCCTTGCCCGCGGCAGGGGCCTGGTCTCATGACCCCCTCTGCTGCGACCGGACCAAACCGGATCAGGCTGTCAGGGTTTCTCTGCCCTGTTTTCCCGCCTCCGGCCGCACCGCAGAGAGGCAGGGACACACGCTCAAGCCCGTTCTCTGACCCCTGCGACTCTGCACCACAGGTGGAACTATATCTCTGCCAGAAGGTTCACAGAATGGGTTGGGTTGGAAGGGACCTTTAAGATCATCCAGTTCCAACCTCCTGCTGTGGGGAGGGCGACCTCACACTAGAGCAGGCTGCTCAAAGCCTCATCTATCCTGGCATTGAATGCCTCCAGGGAGGAGGCATTCACAACCTCCCTGTGCCACTGTCTCACCACTCTCACTGGAAAGAATTTTTCCTAATCTCCAGTCTAAATCTGCCCTCTTCCATCTTTAATCTGTTCTTCTTCATCCCATCACTGCAAGCCTTCATAAAAAGGCCCTTTCTGGCTGCTTTGTAGGACACTTTTAAGTACTAGAATGGTGCTTTAAGGTCTCTCCAGGGCTTTCTTTCCATTTCAGGTACCTATTTCATCTGTGTTCATTCATCTCCTGTAAGTTAAACTGGTTTTATCCTTTCACAGCTTTTCGTAAACTGCCTTTAACTCTGTCAGGTGCTTTGTGGCAAGGCAACGAGCAGTGTTTTGCACACTGTTGAAAAAGGTCTTACTATGGATAGGGGTAGTGGTGAGCCTACTTGTATTACCCTTCCCTGCCTTTGTTCCTGACTTTCTGGGTTTTCTCCACTTTAGAGCTGATTCTTGACAAGATTTTATTTAGGGAAACGAAGCTCATGGTGTTGCTTCTCACTGCAGTGGCCTCAGCATGCTCCCATTAGGATTATGAGCAGACACAGAATGAACATGAGCTGCCTGGGGCAGATTGTTGAACGAATAGGGCTCACAGTGCTTGCATAAAGGGAGCCGGCAGTGTGCCCAGGATGCCATTATCCTGGCCTATATCAGGAGCAGTGTGGCCAGCAGCACCAGGGCTGTCATTCTGCCCTGTACTGGCACTGGGCAGGCCTCGCCTGGAGCTCTCTGTGCAGCTCTGGGCCCTCACTGCAAGAGGGGCTGGCTCCTCTCTCAGAGGAGAGCAGTGAGACTGTGGAGGGGGCTGGAGGGGAAAGCTGATGAGGAGAGGCTGAGGGAGCTGGGGGTGTTCAGCCTGGAGAAGAAGAGACTCAGGGGGCACCTTAGCACTCTCTATAATTACCTGAAGGGAAGCTGTAGTCAGGTGGGGGTCAGGCTCTGCTCCCAGGCAGCTTGTAAGAGGGCAAGAGGGCATAGCCCGAAGATGCACCAGGGGAGGTTTAGGTTGCATGTTAGGAAGCACTTTCTGATAGAGAGGGGAAATAGACACTCGAATTAGACACTGGAATGGACTGTCCAGGGAGGTGGTGGAGTCACCATCCCTGGAGGTGTTTAAGGAAAGCTTGGATGTGGCACTTGGTGTCATGGTCAGGTCCATGTAATGGTGTTAGGGCATAGGCTGGACTTGGTGATCTCAGAGGTCTATTCCAGCCTCAATGATCCTGTGATTTGGCACCCTTGCTGTTGTCCGTAGGAGGTGGGGTGAAAATGGGGACTGAGGTGACTAAGGACATGTCCAGGACTCATCAGGCACTGCTCTGCCTTTTGCAAATTAAAGGAAAAAAAAAAACAACCCACCACAACAAAAGTTTTTTGTCATTCCTGGTTGGATCTTTTTGACTCTTGCAGGAAAAGTGAAGTAATTATCACAGCCTAATGTGAGCAGTGAGTTCTGAAAAAGAAACTCGTGTACAGAGCACCATGGAAAGACATTAATCAATCAATAATGTGACTTAATTTGCATATTAATTCACTTTAATTCTACCAAACTGACTGCTGTTATTAGCCTGATGAATTGCAATAAATGCATCTCGTTTCTCCTCTCTGCCTCAGAGCCTCCTGCAAAGGCTGCAGATGAGAAGGTGGAGCTTCTGTTGCCTCACACACAGGAACTTTGTGGTCTTTTGGCTGTGATATGAAAAGATTAATGGGGAGAAAAAAAAAGTCTTGATAATGTATAGAGGAAGCAAAAATCAGCTTTGTAACATAGTGTTGTCCATTTTACAGGAGGAACATGTCTTGTGGGAAGCCAACAGCATGACTAAGAATCAGTGGGTCAGAGTGGATGTGCAGCTGCCAGCAGGGCTGAAGAATGTAAAGGTATGAGTGAAAAAGGCATGTGCTCAGGTATTGAAGATGCTTTCCCTTAGTGCTTGTGAAACCTCTAGGAAAATTAATTTATTTGGAGGGCTTTTTTCCCTGAAGGTGTTGCTGGTTCAGTGTGAGGGAAGCTCTGGTTATAGCTCCAAAATACACCTATACAAACTCTATGCTGTGTCCAGTTCTGGGCCCACTCCATTCAAGCAGGACATAGAACTGCTTGAGAGAGTCCAGTGCAGAGCCATTGTATCTCCAGTGATGAAACAGGTATCAGTCATTTAGCTGGTCAAGTTGTTGTGCTGTGCCAGCTGGTGTCCAAGGACAGGCCCTAGTCCATTTTATTCACCTGTGAGGGTAACTGGAAAACTTTCTCTTGAGCATCTATGAAATGAGGTTCTCAAGAGACTTCAGAGCAGAAGATGAAGTCTTTAGGATGTTACAATTCAGGTCACTCTCTGTGCTGGTTTGAGGCTAACTGGAATATTTTAATAAGAAAATTAGATTACAGGCTGTGAAAAGGAAACAATGCTGATGGCTACTTCACTCATTGGCTTGCTGAGATGTATAAAAATGAGGACACCAACACAGATAAGGCAGTTCTGTCTTTAGGAGTCTGTTGGTGTCTGTGTTTTCTCCCTGGGCTTCTGCTGCTCTGCCTGGATCTGTGTAACGCAACTAATCATTCTGCTTCTAAGCCCCCTTGCCAATCCTTCCAGCTCACCTTGCACCTAAGCCGGACTCCAGAATAAGGTAGAGGTCTGGAAAGAAGGTGGAAGGCTGGTTGGAAGTCCCTTCTGGGGACTCTGGTTTCTGGGAGGGCTGCTGTGTTTCTATATTACTTTCAACTTTTATATTTCTGTCTATAACTGTAAATAGTTGTAATATGTTGTAAATATCTGCTTGTATAATTGTGTTAAGCTGTAAATATAGCTTCATTCCTTAACTTCTAGCTGGCTGAGTCTAGTCTGGGTGAATTGATCGTGTGTGGGCGCAGGTAGCTCCCAAACCACTTTTCTAAAGAACAGGGATACTGCAACCTCTGAGCCAAACAGTTAGGAGATGAGGAGTTTGTCTTTGAAATAGGCTTTTAGAGGGATACTACAGCTTCTCAGCCAAATGGTTATGAGATTAGCAGGTTTTCTTTAAAATAGGTTTCATTCTTGGAGGCTTCTAAACCATTTGAGCTGATTTTTTTTGGTAGAAATTTCAGTCTGAAGTAGTTATACAGAATTACAGATTCCAATTGGAAATTTGTCCTGGTTTTAGCATGGAAAGTTCAGAGTGCTTTTTCCATCTAGAACATTACTGGGGGGTGTACATAAAAAAACAGTTTCTTGCTGTTATCTCTCAATGCACTTATATTTTAACTGTAACAACCCACAGCTTATGTTTAAAGGAACATTCAGGAGTAGGACAGGTTTCATCTGTCTCACTGGCATCCAGCTCTTGGACCCCACACTGTCAGAGCCACCAGGATTTAGATCCTCAGAAGAGTTCACCTGTGCTAATGGGCAGCCCACAGAGCCTGGACCAACATGTGCCCCCCACCCAGATGGTTCTGATGGCAGTGATGAGCATCCAACAGTCTGCTGTAAGTGAATTGCATTGCCTTAGAAGGGCACTGTGCTAAGGGGTATCAGGAAACCTAAACAGGTCTATCACGATAAATCATGGAATCACCTGGGTTGCAAGGGACCTCCAAAGGTCATCTAGCCCAATCCCCCTGCACTCAACAGGGATATCCTCCATTAGATCAGATTGCCCAAAGCCCTGTCTGGCCTCACTTGGAATATCTGCAGGGATGGGGCCTCAACCACCTCCTTGGGCAACCTTCCTGGTGCAGAACTTGTTCCTCACATCCAGTCTTAATGTGCTTCACTCTAGTTTGCAGCAAAGCTGGAGGGAAGAGATCTGTCCAGAGAACAGGCTGCAGAGGTATGCCCAAGGCAAACTCATCAAGTTCAGCAAGACTAAGTGCAAGGTCCTGCATCTGGGTCAGGGCAATCCCAAGCACCAGTACAGGCTGGGCAGTGCCTGGCTCAACAGCAGCTCTGGGAAGAGGGACTTGAGGGTGTTGATGGATGAGAAGCTAAACGTGAGCTGGCAGTGTGCACTTGCAGCCCAGAAAGCCAAGCAGAGCCTGGGCTGCAGCAAGAGCAGTGTGGAAGCAGGGCCAGGGAGGGGATTTTGAGAAGAAAGAAAAAGAAAAATATCCATCCTTACATAACATTTCCAAGTCAGCTCAGCAATAGCTAATATCATGTTGGATATTTCTCTCACTCCTTTTCTGGACTGAGGACCTCGAAGGTGAAATTTTGCTCTCAGTTTGCTTAGCTTCATAGATTGATCTTTCTGACACTTTCTGCAGACTCAAACAGAAAACATCTAAAGGAAAATTCATCCTTTATTTTCCTGTTCTTTTGCTCCCACTGCATATATTTCCCACATGATCTTGAAGCTGTGCTGAGTGCTATTTAGAAGCACTACATTTATTCACATTAATTTTGAGTTAGAATTCCATTCTGCCACAAAAATGTGTATTGCAGCCTCTTTTCTTTCAGGTATTTTAAATGACAGGTGCAATGAAAAACAAACCCCCAGACCCCTAACTAGGAGCCTCTAAAATGCGGTCAGCATCACACTTAGTCAACTGGAGCCTTTTTTATTCCCTGCCACTTCCTCCCCCTCAAAAAAACTCTGAAACAAACTCATAGCACCGTGAGTTGAGGTTCTGAAGCACATCCAGAGCAGGGCAGCAAGGCTGGAGAAGGGCCTGGAGCAGCTGGGCTGTGAGGAGGGGCTGAAGGAGCTGGGGGTGTTGAGGCTGGAGAAGAGGAGACTGAGGGCAGAACTGATTGTTCTCTGCAGCTGCCTGCAGGGAGGTTGCAGTGAGGAGGGGGCAGCCTCTGCCCCTTGGTGACAAGGGACAGGAGCAGAGGCGATGATTCCAAGCTGCCCTAGGGAAGGCTCAGTCTGGATGTTAGGAGATCGTTCTGCTCTGGAAGGGTTCTCAAGCATTGGAATGGTCTGCCCGGGGCAGTGCTGCAGTCCCCATCCCTGAGGGTGTTTAAGCAGAGTGTTGACCTAAGGACATGGTTTAGGATAGACCATGGACTAGGTTCAGAGTTGGACTGGATGAGCTTGAAGGTCTTGATTCTGTGGATGTTTTTTTTTCCCACCTTCGTAGTTCTGTTCATACCTGAAAAAGTCTTGAGGGAAAAAATTCAAAAATCCACTGGGCAAAAGACTCTGATTTGGAATCAGATTTAGATGTGCGTGCACATCTTTGTTTTTTTCCACTGCTTATAAAATATGTTTATACATTTTGTTCTAAATCCAGAGTGTTAGAAGTTGTACTACTGATGGTTCCAGCAGATTTATCTTCTCCTTACAAGGACAGTGATGGGCTCCATTTGATCCCAGCAAGGATCAAAGCAAGGCTGGATGCGGCTGTGAGCAGCCTGGTCGGTTAGGAGATATCCTTGGTTTTGGCAGGAGATGGGAAATAGGTGAGCTTTAAGGTCCCTTCCTGCATGAGACTGAGTCATAGAGTAATTTATGATGATTCTGTGTCACTATGCAGCACAGAAGAGCTTTTGTGGGGTTTAGGCAGACCAGCCTTAAACAGAGATGTTTAAGCAAAGAATGTTTTCTTTTCATCTCCCATTGGCTCTCTCAAGACTGCTCAGCTGGAGGTAATATCAATTACTGCACAGCAAAACAGCTTAGTCTTAGCTATCAGACTACATATCATACCTTCTTGTATTAGCAATTGGAGTTTAATTAGCAAGGTACCTTGTCAAAAGCATGAGAGTTCTGTAATGAAGTCAGTCAAGCAAGTTTCATGTGCATGCACAAAGCATCCTGCACTGATGCCTGCTCCATGGAATTTCAATGTACACAAAGAATCCAGATGAGAGCCATTGCTGTTTGTGATGTGGTTTGTGCCTGCTCACAACACTTCTTTATGCTAGGAAGGACTTTGCTATGGAATCCTATGGCCAGGGTACTTCAGCAGATCCATTTTATTTTGGGTTTGGACAACCTGAAAATTGGAGTGAGATGTGTAATTGTGTCTGAGGCTAGCATGATCCATACCCCTCAGAGCAGGAGCCAGTGTGTGCCCAGGTGGCCATGAAGGCCAATAACATCTTGGTTTGGATCAGGAATGATGTGACCAGCAGAATCAGGAAAGTGATCGCCTCCTGTACTCAGCACTGAGGAGGCCACATCTTCAGTTTTGGGACTCAGCATGAGAAAGACACTGAGGTGCTGGAGCAGGGCAGAGAAGGGCAACAAAGCTGGTGAAGGGTCTGGAGAACAGGGCTGAGGAGGTGCAGCTGAGGGAACTGGGGCTGTTCAGCCTGGAGGAGGCTGAGTGGGGACCTCATTGCTCTATACATCTCCCTTAAAGGAAATTGCAGTGAGGTGGAGTTGATCACTTAACCCTAGCAACAAGTGATAAGATGAGAGGAAATGGCCTGAAATTGTGCCAGGGGATGTTTAGATTGGAGATGAGAAAAACTTCTTCCCTGAAAGGGTTCTCAAGCACTGGCACAGGCTGCATAGAGTGGTGGCTAAATCCCCATTCCTGGAGCTGTTTCAAAGAGGCAAAGATGTGGTGCTGAGGGACATGGTTTAACCCCAGTCTTGGTAGAGTTAGGAAATGGTTGGATTTGATACTCCTAAAGGAATTTTCCAACCAAATCCGTCCTGTGGTTCTATTCTATGGTTTTATGATTATTTTATTTCTAAAGTCATGTTGTGGTGCTGGGGGCCATGGTTTAACACTGGACTTGGCAGACTCAGAGAATGTTTGGATTTGGTGATCTCAGAGATCTTTCCCAGTCAAAGCAATTCTGTGATTCTATGATAGGACAAATGTGCCACGAAGGCTGGAAAGTGCCAGGTGCAGTTCAGAAGTGATATTTGCAGCTGTGATGAGTGAGCCAGGGAGTTAAGTGTCACTCTCTGTGCAGCTATTCTGGGCTGGAGAAGAAAACTCCCATGAGAATATTTTCTTATCAACAGAATGAGCTGCCTTCAAGAACAGAAAGAGTGTATGAGAACATTATGCAGCTTGAAATTAGCCTAATTTACTCCACGTGAGAAAATAGCCCTTTGTTCTGCAATAAAAATTTCTGGGAGACCTAAATAATTCATAAATCTAAATCAGATTTTCAGAAATAAACCAAGTGGAGGCTTTATCCATCCTGATTTTAAAATCCATCTTTGATAACCAAACTAATCCATCCTGATGTTTAAAGCGCTAAATACTTTTGAATTTTTTAACACTTGTTCACAATTAACTTTCTAATCAAATTAATCTAGTAAAGATATACATATTAAATATATTTTCTCATTATCTATGGGTAAAGATCTCATCTTTGATATGATAGAATTTATGCTCTTATAGATATATTTCTTGATGGTTCTGAGTTTGATTAGGAAAAGAAAGACCTACCTGACCTATTATTTAGATTCTAGAACTTTTTGATGATGATGATGATGATGATAACAACAACAATAATAATAATTTCAGTTAAACCAACATTTGACAGTTGCAGAATCACAGAATTGTCAGGGTTGGAAGGGACCTCAAGGATCATTCAGCTCCAACCCTCTTTCCATGGCCAGGGACACCTCACACTAGATCAGGTTGCTCAGAGCCACATCTAACCTGGCTGTAAAGACCTTCAGAGATGAGGCTTCCACCTCCTCCTTGGGAAACCTGTTCCAGTGTCTCAGCACCCTCATAATGAAGAATTTCTTCCTAACATCCAATCTGAATCTTCCCACTTCTAGTTTTGCTCCATTCCCCCCACTCCTATCACTACCTGACAGCCTAAAATGTCCCTCCCCAGATTTCTTGTAGCTCCTTCAGATACTGGAAGGCCATAATAGGGTTGTCTTAGAGTTCTTGTGCATCCAAACATGAAAGAGTCATAGTTGTGGAGTTAAACTGTTGCAATAAGTCAAACTTATTGATCTCTTCCTATTCTTCTTACAACAGCTAATTACACTATATGTCATTTTGAGACTGATCTTTGTGGGTGGAAGCCACTGAGCATAAGTGATGCTGACTGGAACATAATGAGAGAGCAAGATCCCCTTAAGAAGAGACTTCCTGATGCAGGTGACACAACTGATGCTGGACATGGTGAGATTTCTTTTATTATTATTGCTTTTCTCCTCCTTTGGTGAGGAACATGTAAGCAAACTTGCTGTAGCACGAGGGTTGGGCTAGACAATCTCTGGAGGTCCTTTCTGACCCCCACCCTGTGCTGTTATTCTTTGATTATACTTCATGTAAATGGTGACAGACTGATAGTAAGTGATTTGAAATGAATGTTACATATTATGTATATAACATAGGGAATGTGGACAAGGGCACAACCATGAGCCAGCAGTGTGCCCTTTTGGCCCAGAAGGCCAATGGCATCCTGAGATGCATCAACTAAAACGTGGCAAACAGGTCAAAGGAGGTTCTTCTTCCCCTCTACTCTGCCCTGCTGAGACCACATCTGGAGTATTGCATCCAGTTCTGATCTCTCCAGTTCACAAAGGACAGGAACTTGTTGGAGAGGGTACAGAAAGGTGACTGGGGACTAGAACATCTGTCTTATGAGAAAAGCCTGAGAGCATTTGGTCTAGAAAACAAATCTGAGTGGAGATCTCATAAATGCCTACAAACACTTAAAGGGTGGGTGTCAGGAAGATGGGGCCAGGATTTTTTCCAATGCAATTTGTTCAGCTGGAAGAAGTTTCTCGCACTTGAGGGGTGTTTTTGTTCAAAATGTAAATACTTTACAGCATACAGCATCAAACTAACACTACCTAGCAGGTATGTCCCAGGCAAATAATATTGCCAAAGCTTCTGTGACTTGAATTTTTATTAAAATGTGTTGCTGCTTCCAGTGGAGATTGGATTAAATCTGAGTTACAGCTTAATACCCCTTTAGCTTGAAATTTCTTAGTGGTCTTTATTGTTTTACAGTCAGACTTCATCATTTCTCTGCCCTGTTTTAAATGAATGTCTCCTGCTGAGAGCACGTCTGGAGTGCTGTGACCAGTTCTGTCTCCCCGGTTCTAGAGGGACAGAGACATACTAGGGAGTGTCCAACAGAGACTAAGAGAGTGATGAAGAGACTGGAACATCTGTCTGATGGGGAAAGGCTGGAAAGCCCTGGAGCTGGTAGGCTGGAGAAGAGAAGGCTGAGAAGGAATCTAATTAGTATTTATAAATCTCTGTGGTGTGGGTGTCAGGAGGAAGGGGCCAGGCTCTTTTCAGTGGTGTCCTGTGAAAGGACAATGGGCAATGGATGCAGACTGGAGCACAGGAAATTCCTGAACACGAGGAGCAACTTGTTTGGTGTGAGGATGCTGGAGCCCTGGAGCAGGCTGCCCAGACACGTTGTGGAGTCTCCCTTTCTACAGACTTTAAAGCTCCACATGGATGTGTTTCTGTGTGATCCTGCTTTGACAGGGGGAGTTGGACTCGATCTCCAGAGATCCCTTCCAACCCATTGTTATGGAGGCAGGAATTAATTTGGCCGAGTCAGGAATTTATAAAAATAGAGTTATTTTATTTCCCAAAAACCCGCCCCCAAAACTATATACAGAAGATAATTTATATTTAATTAGCAGGTTCTTTTTGGTTGTTTGAGAATATCTACACAATAGGATGCCACAGGTAAACTTGACTAATTTTAAGTCAGTA